>JAKMXC010000083.1:0-140439 GCA_025328345.1 Colletotrichum sp. SAR11_59
GGCGGCGGGGGCGCGGGGTGTGGGGGGGTTGGGCGGGGGTGGGCTCGGGGGGGTGGGGCCCTGGGAGAGGGCGCGGGAGGCGGAGCGGGTTGAGACCATTGTTGCTTGCGTTTTCGGGTATGAGGGGGACTGGGAATAGCTTCGATGTGCGAGAGGTGAAGAGTGTCTTCGCGATGTTTACGGAAGACGCGGTATGGCAAGTAGGGTGTTGTGGTTAGAGAATCAAGCCTCGGAGGGACCAATTACCCCGTCGGCAGATTAGAGTAACGGTAGTCGAACACCCGAACACCAAACACACGTAGACGCATGGGCTAATGGTTAAACTGTGATCCGTGTGTCCCGCGTCTCCCGTGGTGCCGGGTTCTGGTGCAATGGTTCTCCCGGGGTCCAGTGTTTGGCCCCCCTTCTGGGGATCTGAACCCTTGGGCCCCTCTCTCGTCCCGCCTCGGCGCGGACTTTGTGTAAGGTGCCGAAACACTAACGGCTCCTTGGTGTTTGGAGGGGCTGTCGGGGATAAGACGGGAGATTTTCTGCACGCTCTAGGGGATTTATGGCGGTTTTTGTTTCCTTCTTCAGAGAGTGCGGGGGAGGGGTCAGTCTGTCGGTGTAAGCGCGCTATGAATACTGCTGGGATGAATTGAACGTATTGAAACGGATAAAGACCTAAGCAAGAAACTGAAGCAATTGATGAAGAAGAATGACCGCTTTCACTATGCATTGAGAAAGAAGGCGTCCAACACTCTTTCGAGCAAGTTGAGCCTTCGTGTTACTATGAACCGATCGACTCTATCTAGGCCTGCTGTCTCAAGTTTCTTCTCATGATCCTAGAAGATCCCATGACAGCATCATACCCATAGTTCCGATTACCCCGTCCAGAACGCCGCCGTTTTTTTCTACACGCAACTCCAACGCATGCAATTTGTTCGCTTTGATGAGTATACTATAACGCCCAATGCTACCATCTTTTCCGACCGGTCCTTTCATATTAACGTACAGCATATTTTCCAATGCCGATGCTAGTAGTCATAAACAATTCGTAAGTGAATAGACCAAGGAGACAGATTCTCGTATATAAGAGGAAAGATGGAGAAAGAAGAAATCAAGCCACCGCCAGTCCTGGGTATCATTCTCCATATAGTTGGGACTAGTGATGAAGAGCAACACAAGCAAATGAATGGGATGCAGGACAAGAAAGACCGTATCATCACCAGCCGTCGCAAAATGTCTCCCCATATTCATTTTCATCCTCCTTTTCCTCATCTGACCCAGGGTCTTCCGGCTTTTGTAAAACTTCGGGGTTGATAAGATTGGGCAGGATTGGATCCGGGATCATAAACTGCCCCCATGTTTGGTCTAGCAGGCTCGCTGAAGCTTGTTGCCCTCCGGAGTTACTGCCTGGTGTTTGCATATCATAGATTGACATATCTTCTGGGACCAAATACGGGGGCACCCCAAGAAGATTTCCAAGACTGCTATGTTGGGTGCGATTAAGGTTGTATGCCTGGCGATTTGCGTTCTGTATTTGCGCTAGTTCTGCAATGCTTCGACGATTATGATTAGTGGCGGGAGTGTGAAAACCGCTGAAAGATTGCGCGGTGCTACTAGAAGCTCCCATACTGGGCGTCGGGGTTAAGTTGTAGGTGCTTCGATGTGGAGTGCCTGGCTGAAAGCCCTGCGGAAAGCCTCGATGAGTGCTATTCGGCGGTGTAATCGGGAATGACCGCCTGGTTTGTCCGTGGGAATTGGGGTTCCTGAGCGGTTGGTTCACAGGCTGGGTTGGATGGGGATGAATATTGGTGCGCTGTGATGGATTCAGCGCTTGGAAAGAATCCGCGGGACCATACAGCCCTTGCCAGCGTTGTTGCTCTTCCGGCAATTGGCGCAGGCGGGACTGTTCATTAATCTGTTGCTGCTGTGCCATCAGACGTTGTTCTTCCCGTTGACGTCGGCGCTGATAGTCGTGAAACTGTAGAAGCAAAATTTCATCCTGCTGCTGGGTGGAGGAAGAGGATTGGCTTTCGTACACAGCCGTTGGTGTGGACGCATCTCGAATATCGAATCCCATCCCTGTCTGCGTTGATTGCTGTTGAGTAGCGACAGACGGAGGACTCGGTGAAGTGCTAGGGCCGGTAGGCTCGTTGGATGGGCCCGGTCGCGATGGCGCCCCTATCTCGGAGGTGCGTGTGTATTGGTCCATGACTCTGCGTACCTGTTCCGCGTTCAAGACACCTTCAACTCGCAGCTCTTCGAGACTTTGTTGAAATAGCTCTGTTTGGTGCCCAATGACGTTAGGCACCGCACTTCTAACCTCCACACCATTGTGAGAATCCACGAAGGGAGTTAACGGGCGAGGTTCATGAGGGAAAAGTATGTCCCACAACTTGAACCATTTCTCTCTCTCACCTTTGACTTGGTTCGGGCTGCTGAATTTCTTCTCGATGTCGTCTGTGATAAGCTTATCCCAAGGGTTCGAACCAGTGTTTTGCTCGCAACCACGGTCGACGATGTGCTGATCCCATTCTCCGCGTGCGCCAAAAGCCTTGTAGCAGATGGGGCAGTACATTGGGGCTTTGTGGCTCCTGATGAGATGGCGCTTGACATGGCGGGTGGCTGTTTGGCCGTGATAGCGACATTTGCCGTACTTCTGCGGGTCGAGCTTCCAGAAATGACAGGCAAATTGTCGCCCTTTCGAATTGGATGGACTGGCGTTGGTCTCGTCTTCGGGTTCCTTGGGGGCTTCATTTTCCGAGGAGGAATCTTCGGGTTCTTCGTCTTGCTGCCTGTGGCCTCCCCTGCCATTTCCCGTTCTCTGCCTTTTACCTGTTTCCAGTGCTTGGATTGTGGTGTTGCTTGAAGATGGTCTCTTTTGACCGTTGTGACGTGTTCGTACTGGGATAGCTGTGTTGGTGAACTGTTTTTCGGAGGCTGCGTCGGAAGCGAGCAAGCTTTGAACTTCCCATAGCGCCTTCAGACGCCCAGTGGTGACCCGCGGTAGAGAAGCGACCGGGGATATCGATCCAACGTGTAAGACGCTGAAAGCAGTGCGCCAGGTAGTATCAATCCATTCGATGGATACCTCATTGAGCCATCGCCCATACCAATTTTCTCTCTCAATCACGCATAAGAGCCAGTGAGGTGTTTGGAATGGCGGGTCGGCTTTGAAAAGAACGATGATGGTGGTGTGCGTAAAGCAACCGTCGGTATCGGTCTTCTGAATTAGGAAAAGAAAGCGGCGGTAGATATCCCAATGGTAAAGCGAAACCAAAAAGAAGTCCAGTAGCTGGCAGATATGGCTAGTTGTTTTGAGAAGGTCTAAACGTTCGACGAGCTCTAAACATGCTGATTCGCCAATGCCTTTGTCAACATTGCTCATCAAAATGTTGAAGTATGTGAATGCTTTCGAGTATTGAAGTCGAGGTGGGACACAGGTCGGGGGCGGGCTTTTCGATGAAACGAAGTCTTCGGTGTCTGGCGTCGTGGGTGGATTTTCATCGGAACTCTCCAAGTCTGCGAGACTGCATGGACCGTCGGACAAGTTGCTTTGCGGACTGTCGTTTTGCCAATTGTCCACATCCCAACTGCCAAGTTCTGGGTTGCTGCCATTCTCCAGATCTTTGAACATTTGATGCCTGGGACAAACTTCGAGACCCAACAATGGCCCAGCGTTCCCAATCGAGGCTTTGCCGTAGCCCATAGTGGACTTCGTCCGCAGCAGTTGGGGTTGGTTGAAGGTCGCTTCTTCCATGGCGAATCGTTAGGGAATGCTACTGCCAGAGCCACCTTCCACAGCTCTCTGCCAACCAGACCAGAGCTGAAGCTTTTGAGGCGATACCAACGAGGGTCTCCCGTGTAATAAGGGGAGGCGACAAATCGTTATGGTTTCAAATGAAAGAGACGAAGGACAAGGTCTAGCCTTAATTTTCCGGACGTCGAGCTTCTTACTACCTACCTTACGTCAAAGTAGGTCTGGGGGAGCTGGTTACGAAGTACACATTGCAGACGGAGCGCGCACTACAGCGTACTTTTCGCCTCTGCTTAGCGGTGGCTGCCTTCTTTTGGCTCACATAGAGCTAATACAGCTGCGTTTTTCCATTTTGCCAGTGTACCCCAAATCGCAGGCGAGCCGTGTCATTGTCTCTTGTCTTGAAGGACGGTTCGGTGACAACTTCGCAGCCAATTGGCTGGTTTATCTGTTTCGCCCCAGGCGTTCCTGACAACGCAGCATGGGCATATCGCATGAGCATATCGCCAGCGGGGAGCACACTTGTGGGCAACAGTCAATCGCCCAGCACACCAGTCAACCCACAAGGGGTGGTAGAATCCATCTCACCTTTTTTGCTCCATTGAAAAGGGAAACATAGATACCGGAATGGCATCATCTTTGTAGTCGCATGAAGCTTAACGCACATGTATCTGTATCCTGTAAGTAACCACCTTTCGCCGCGCAGTTCTTAGCTGCTCAGCCCCCCGGAATGGTACCACAAGTGTGTACTGGTCCTGCTGAACATGGCGTCTTCCGTGTCTGAGGGGTTGTAAGTCTACGGCTTGCCTGCCAAGATGAAAGCAACAGGCAGAAATGCAATTGTATGGGTTGCCTTATCGTAGGCTCGCGAGTTAGACAGTTAGACCACGCAAGTCACCCCGCCTCACAGCGCTCATTGGACCTGGCTGGCTCTGCAGGGGTCAAACCGCGCAGTCGCGCGCAAGAGCTTCGTACTTGTCTCCCTTCCAACCCTCATCAGAAGCGCGCAACTGCGCGCGCCCACACAACCCGATGCTTGTGACCAGTTTAGAAACACGCCCTTGAAGCATGGGACGTTTACACCCTGTACAAGAAGAATGGGAACTCTGCCATCAGTAGATGGCAGAGTCGAAATAAACGATGAAGTTCAGCGCAGTCGCTCAGTGTCTTGAGATCCGTAGCGCGCAAAATGGCATCTCGCTGACTTACCAACTGCGCGGAGGGGAAGGAATTGCGTCTCAATGCTCAGGCGGAACACACTCATATATCATGGAAAACGAGACGCTCCTCAGAATAATTGAGAAAAATTACGATGTTAGTCTTTATAGATTCGTCCCAAACTGTGCATCCATCCCAACCAAGAAACAAGACGAGGCTTTAAAACATATCAAAGATGCCGTCCCATTCATCAAGTATCGCTCGCACAGGCGGCACGCGGTAAGTACCAGCCCACGATGCCGGACGGAGCCAAGCTGACATCTCCCTGCAGATCAGGCTCTGATGCCAAAGCTACCAGAACTGCACGTTATGATGCTTGGGCAAGGGAAGACCCTTCACTACAAGGTCGCTTGCTAGGTGACTCAAAGAAAGAAGTCAGAAAAACAAGTACACGCGATGCCATTCGTGATTTCGACAATACGTGGCAGCGGAAGACGTAAACGATGTTGTACTGGTGCTGTCGTAGGAATAGTGATTGGTCAGGGAATCCTGGACACAACGATCCAAGATGTCTGGGAGGATGCAATCGGTAATAGAACACTAATGAAACATCAAATTCATGTACTTCAGCATTATGACGCCGCGTCAGGCAGACTCATGTCCATATTATGTGCACATGTCCTTATTGGTGGTGTGCGAACCATTGCCTACTGCAAGGTCAATATCTTGTAACCACCCCTCCATCTTCTCACAACGCTAGTGGTGTGGGACCAAAAAGCAGGCGGGCTGTGCACAGCAAACACCGCTGTATCCGTCGCAAGCAACTTTACCCGCTTAGCTCTGAGAGGACTCACTTGAACTACTTCCTCGCTCTTCTTCCTGCCCATTTTTCTTCCTATTACCCAAGTTGCTCACCGAGAGTCAGTGCCCAACCAGCCTACATGTCCACCGCCCAAGTTATGATATTTGGGTGGAATCAAACCTGTGATAATCAGACCCAAGGAGACGGACGATGGACATCGGTCTCCCCGGCGCTGTCCGATTGCTGCAGAGACGACACTCTCAACGGCGAGCCAAGGCCTTTCAGAGCCAGCCAAAGCTACTGTCTGAAGCCACCAGAAGGTTGACAGCAGCATCAAGGACGCTGATGGCACGCTTTTTCTCAACAATGTCACGCCCATCTCCAACAATGGCTTATATCGAATCCGGGGAAAATGAATGCAAGTCCCCTTTTGCAATACCCACACTCTGTGTCGCTGACAGTCAAAGCGGAGATATGTCGACATCTATCGCACCCCGATATAACATGCATACCTGATCAACATGCGGGAATTCTCAAGCCTGTGATCTCCGTCGTTGGACATCTCCAGCTCAATGCCGTGTGTAATCAACAGGACGATGTTGAAGACGACGACGTTACCATGGTGGGGTCATTCAACCAGCCCGAAGCCCCAGCTTCAGAAGAGAAATTCGCGGATTTGGTCACGGAAACAAAACGTCTGTATAGCTTCTCATCCTGTTACCAGCCAGAAACCTTGAATATTCAACGTCTTGGTTCCTCTTCCTACGAGTAGAACTAACTTGCGGGGCAGATGAAGATGCGGAAGTCGCAGACAAGTTGCAAGCTCTTCATATCGATCTATCCCACCACTTCAATCCCTCCTCATACGTCAAGAGTGAGGAGCAGACGATTCTTCCCCAATTTCCAACCAATGAACACACTTCCCATGGACACCACGCATCTACAGGCAGCGAACGGAAACCATCAAGATCTAACACAGAGCCGGCTGGGTCAAAGGGGAGAGGCAAAATCGATAAGAAGACAGCTAAACGAAGAGCCACAGACCCAGACGGCAACGGTCCGGACTGCGGCCGAAAGAAAAACAAGACGATGCAATCTGCTGACGAGGAGGAACGATTCGCTTGCCCATTCTTCAAGTTCGACAGGTTGAAGCATCTCAACTGCCTCCACTATCAGTTGCGAAGAGTCAAAGACGTCAAGCAACACATTTTCCGGAAACATTCTTTTCACTGTCCAACTTGCTACGAAGTCTTCCCGGACTCGGCTGCATGTGATGCACATATGAGCAGTGACGACACATGTCAGACTGCTTCGCCCCCAACAGACGAGAGTGCCTTAGAAAGCATATCAGATGCACAAAAACAAAAGCTCACGTCAAGGTCTAGTGGCATCACGCGAACCGAGTACGAACAGTGGTTTGCTGTTTGGCGCATCCTCTTTGAAGACAAACAAAAACCAGAACCAACGTCCCCGTATCTAAAAAGCGAGATTGAAGAGACTGTCTTGACAGCACGAGAAATCTTCGCCAGGAATAGTGCCAGAGTGTTCGATGGACTAAATGCCACTGTTCGACTTGGTACTGATGCTTCTATCAATATGGAAGTATCAAATACCATGGAACAGACTGGCCTACAGGAGAGTAGTACTCACCATACAGCCAACCTTGTGTACTCCATCTTCGATGAGCTGGAGAGAGTCACTTCGCAAGACCGCAGCCGTGACCCAACCCAAGCGTTGGCTGCGGCACACACTACAAGCACAACCCAGCAAGCATCTTTGTTTGCTGTAGAGAACGATGTAGCGTTATCAGAAGCTAACCAGGATCTATGCTTGGACATTCTCATGCAAAATGAGCCCTGGGGAATAGATCCACTTGAGACGAATCTGACAGATGCTGCAAACATGTCATCGATGCCCTTCTCGGGCACCCATGACGTGTGGTGTGCGCCGCCAGAAGAGTTATATCTTGGTGGCATGGAACATGGCGTCTGTGAGATCTCACGACCGAACAACATGGGTACTACGGAGATGGCCGCAAACACAGAAGCTATGTGGCCGGATGACCTTATTGCGAGAGGCGATGCAGACTTTTGGGACTGTGAACTGGGATCGAAATAAACACGGCAGGCAGATGAATTCTCGGGCACACATTAGTCAGGGTACTGTTCCAGACTCAGAATCATAGCCGAAAAGAGTCGAAAGCTGACTACATGCGAGGACAGCACCACAATTGGCGAAGAAAGATCAAGGAATCGTTCTTAGGGTCTTATTCGGGTCGTTACAGTGAAAGCATGCATTGAGCAAAGATTGATGAGTTTCGCCCAGCAATCTCGATCTGAAAGTTGTGAGGTGTGTGCGGTGAGGGATTGCTCAAATGTGGTCAATCGAGTAAAGTGGATGTATGACTTTCGTTTAATCTTTGGATTGGGAGGAAACTGGACGACAAGATTTTGTGCTTTGGACCTTTTAGTTGTCCAGCAAAGTTCTTTTTTTCTCAGTTGGATTCTCTTCGGTTTTCTTCCAGCTCTAGAAATGCTGTGCAGGCCAAGCGTGTGTGAAATCCTGCACGCATCACAACCCTTATCAATTATTGCGTGCCTTCTTCTGCCAATTGATTAGTAATGATCCAACGGCCATAGGTGAATATTACGTCACGGTGAGGCTAGCATGCAGAATTTATCACCAAAACCTTCTCTCCTCCATCCCATGCCACGGAGGGTTCCTGTCATCCATGCCATGTTCAGGTGGCACCTAGTACCTACTAGGTGTGGATGGTAACCTCACGCATCACGAAGCCAAAATTCCAAAGCCTCATAGCCAAGCATGTCGGAATCTCGTCCACAGACTTCGTGCTTGTATGTTATGATTTCGAAAGTAAGCTATATCACTATTGGCAAAGAAACTAAGCAGGCCTGACACCAAGATTTGCTCCATTAAACCGTGACTACATCTCAAACCCGTCCATCATAAGGAAAATGTCATGATATCATTAACCTTGTCCCTGTCCGTACTCGGACGCAACATAGTTTGCCTGGAACATGACACCACATATGTATCGTTCCCAGGCCGGGTTGGCCGTGACAGATGATCAACGGCTTAACGTATAACGTGTGCAAGGATCCTGACGAAAGAAGTCATGAACCAGAGCCCTCGTGATGTCTGAGCGTATGTCACACAAGAGATCCTCGACCGCAGTCTCCTTGGGCATTGCATCCTTGGGGTACTGTGCCACTAGTTGTTCGCCCAAGATAACTCGGCCATACTTACGACAGAACGCTCTGAAGCCTGATACCTTCAAACCGAGACTATCACTAAGATGACCGGTCTTTGAGCGATCGACTTCAACATCGGGAAACAAGACATCCCAAATCTGGAGCCATTGTGTTGAGCTGTTTGCAGAATCTCGAGTGTGAAAGATGAGTTGCCTGTGATCTTCAGAAACCCCCTCGAAGGGAACGTTGTCGGTAAAACTGCAACTGCGCTGCACAATATGAACGTCGCGTTCTACAGCTGACTCGAAAACGGCCTTGCAAGTTGGGCAGTAGCAGGGCAGACGGTGGTGTAGCCAGACATGTTCTCTAACGTCGTCCATGCTGGCAAGTTCGTGGTTGATGAGGCAGCCGACTTGTCGCTCGGGGTTCTTGACGTAAAAGGGACAAGAGAATTCCGGGGGTCCAAGTGCTCGCTTTTTGAGCTTCTGAGCTTGGTGTCGGCTTCGATCTCTTGACCGTTTCTCCCTCCTCTCACGCTTTTCAGCAACATGATTCCAGGTTTCTTGCGAGATGACAAATTGACTGAGGAGGAACTGAGACAGCTGTTCCTTTAGCTGGCTGTCGTCAACGGTCGTAGCTGGAAACGGGCTCTGGTGGATGGTGGTTGAAGTTGGTCTGGTGATAGCTGAATCACAAAGTCGGTCGGCGGAAGGCTGACAGGGCTCTTCGGTCGCATCCTGAGGAGGAGAAGGTGCCGTTGATACCTCACTGATCGAGTCCCATCCTCGGTCGGCTTCTGTTTGCTGAGAGGTTTCCATGGATCCGTATCCGCCGAGGTCGTCACAGCCATCGGAATCCGCAGCCTCCTGGCTCTCAGGTTGGATACTGACCCAATCGGGCTCTTCCAAGTGCGAGGGGCACGAGCTGAAGCTGGGTCCTGTCAGAGTTGTTCCTGATCCGGATGATCCGCTGGACTGGCGGGAAAAGCCTGGCGTTGTCGGTTTCGAGAGTGAAATTGGAATTGCATGCCTGAAAGGCAGAATCTGATGTCCGCTATCAAGTGACGAGGACAGTTTGGATGCAATAGAGCTGGCCGGGTCGCAAAAGTCCACCGGTCCCTTTGAGGCCATGATTCGCCCCGTTTTCAAGACCTTGCCGGTGGGTAGCTCCTCAAGGACGTTGGATTTGGTACGCTGGAAAGTTCCGTCGGCTCTCCTCTCGAGTAGGATACTGTAACGTTTCGTGTTGGACTCGTCGCAAGTCTGAACGCCCAAGTCGAGGTAAAGAACTTGGCCCTCTTCGCAACATTGCCCTTCGACCAAAACCCCTCTGCTTGTCAAAGCGGCAAACCCAGGAGATAGACATGGTGTATGGGCTCCAGGTGAAGCTCCAAATCGGAAAAATTCCCTAGGTGAGTTCGCGAAAATTCCTCGGCGGTCATCGGGCACGTCGCTCGCCCAGGAGAATAGAGACATATCATTGGTGTTCTTGAGTATTTCTTCCTGAAGTCGTCGGAATGCTCGTCGTCCACCTTCTCCATAGATAATAGGCATACGGACATCGAATATTCCAAGCAGAGAGTACGCTAGGTCCTCAGGTCTCATTCCTTCCCGGCGGGCGGCCCACGACATTCTACGGGCCACGGAAGTCTGGTGCAGCCGTCGTCGTCGTGTCAAGATGTCCTCGTCAATTCCAGTGGTACCAGAAATCAGAGATGGCAATGGGTAAGTTGATCGTTCCCCTCTCAGATGCCACTGAGCATCAAAGAACTGAACCTTGGCCGGTAGTAGCAGCTCCTGAAGTGTCCATGCTCGAGTCCAGTATTGGCATTTGGCCCAGGTATCTTCCCAGGGAAGGGAAGGCCCGCCGCGTAGGTCCTCTAGGAATACAAAGCAGATCCCAGCATGTTGAAAGTATCCAGGCAAGGCATTGATGGTCTCTGAGATGTCGGCGCTGGAAGTCTTGTCAACGCATAAGGTATCAACCCAGACGAATTGAAACTGTGCCTCTCGTGCAAGTGTGCAAAATTGCAAGATATCGGCATGAAGCGTTGACTGGTGCCCACTGATAATTGCAGAACTCGAATCGTACCTCAGCCGTTCGCCACCGGCCGGTGATGAGCCGGCGCGGGACAGAATGGCATAGGACACTGGTGGGGGATATGAGAAGATGTGTAATTCCTCAGTTTCAATATGCAATAATCTCATTTTCAGGGATCGTGAGAACAGAAGCGGTCGTAAAATAAGTACCGCAACATGAGACAGCAAATGAGTGACGTGGCAGTGGGCATCGACCGTGGCGAGGATTGATCTCCAGGGGATTAAGTACAAAAGCCCTGCACAAATGTGGCGAGCTTTGACACATTTGAAGCGAGCGTGCTGAGCGGTACCACGCGCCACGCCTGATGGGCTGCATGCAGGAGGTCAGACATTGGGGTCGAGTTGCTAGGGAAGGCTGAAGACGGGCGCTTGTCAGGTGCGCACACCAAAGAATTCATCCCAAGAACCTCCGATATTCGAGAGAGGCTGGGTTTTCATTTTGGCATTGTGCAGACTCATACGGCGAGTGCACTAAACATCCATGGCTCATACCGCAGGCTGGACGGTGACTCGTGGCGTCAGGTGGCTCTGATCGAATGCATTTGGACAGAAGGATGCATGCTCACCGAAACCCATTGATGACGAAGGGCGTAGACATTTCTGCTGACATAAATGCAAAAAAGGCATACCTTACGTGATTCTTCCTCAAAATGATCGCGGCTAAGCAGCTGCCTGGAACCTTTTCCCGCAGACAGGTCGCCTAAATGTATCGTCACAGACGCGTGGAGGGTGAGAGTAAGTGAAGTGGCTGGAACATGCAGACAACCAGACATATGCCAGCGACCAAAATACCAGTACGCGCCGTTGGACCATCCACTAGACCTATATGAGTGTCATACGAAGATGTAGTTCTTGAGTTTCTAGTCAAGTTGGGAGCCTGGGAATAGCTTGTCTGTCATCAAAATCAGGTCGAACCCACTGTTACAACTTGAGGTGTCCTTCATTTCCTAATAAATGAGACTTTTCTTTTGATGTTTTGAGCTCATGAACACACTGAGAATGATTATTCATCTCAAATATCAACACAGTCAGTTGCCTTTATCATGTAGATGACGAGGATTTCGAAAGCGACCTCCCGTGTTCTTTAGCAAATACTCAGTTGAAACACGAACACCATTCAGCTTTGACTGCAGCCTGCTATATAAGTCTTCTCAATAATCCTCAAGAGCTGAAGTCCGAAGCAGGAACTCAACTAACATTCTGAATGATAGTGCCAATGGTTGCAAGCATTAGCATTGCAACTACTGGATACGAAACATGAGCTTCGAGCAAGCAAGTGTTGCCCATGATCATGTACGAATGGAAAATATCTATGAAGCGAGTGCATTGGTCTTTGATCTGACGCCGATACTATCCGATTGAGCAGAAGTTTAATGGCGTTACAGGTCGCAAGTCCGTGCGTGGTCACCTGTAAAGCGACGACAGTTTCTACAAGTTCAATCCATCTTGAAACCAACAGAAACTTCAAGCCACCTAGCTATGAAGCACTCAAAGGATTGGCTACTGATCACTGATCTCATTTCGGCCTATTACTTCAACGGCAAGGCGTGGAAGCTCAAGATACCGAGCCTTTCCAAAAAGAGGAAAATAAAGGTACATTGCTCACAGATGGCAGGATGGTTCAACCCCCCGAAACCCGTTTTGGGATTGACCAATGTGACTGGCTAAAGCATGTGCGCTAGAGCTGCAAGACGACGACAACCTCGCATTTTCAGGCACATTTGTGCCGAAGTTGGTCGCGTGATGTGCGGCCCCGCGCAACTGCGCGCTCGACACTCTCCAACTTTGATCGCCGAAATTAGCATGTTGCCGCAGGCTTCGGTTTACTCCTTGCAGCCAGATGTGTACACTGACTCCCAAAATACTGCATCACAACATGACGCAGACATACGCATATGTTTCTAGAATAATCTGACGGGCCAGCAGTGGACTACCGTCATCTCGCCCCCACAAGAGCAGACAGCTCCAATCTCAAATTGCACAAATTGAATGACGGCAAGCGCCACACTCGGAATTAGAATACCGATAGAACGGTTGTCGTTGATAAACCACCTCTTTGGTGCTGCTTTGTGTTAATTGCATTGTTCGAGGCTCCTGATATCTATTGACCCGACTAGCACTGTTGTGGTGGAAGATACTCAAAAATTGCCTCGAGAATACTGTTCCTTGTCCAAAGACCGGATCATATACCATGCCTTTCGTTCTATCGTCGGATGTCCTCAACAAGCGTTTTATCTTGTTTCAAATCGTGGTGTACTGAGTTTGGTAAACGGCGGTGGGAATATGGTAAGTGCAGAACAAGCTGAAGAGGCCATCGATGGACACGCTATTCACATAACTTTCGTTTTAAACCAGACGCGTTTGGTGTGGCAATGAGGTGGGGTAGTTATCGAACCAAGTTAGGTTCGCTGGTCTGCGGGTGTGAGACGGCAAAGCTATGGAAGGCAGGCATTTAATGAGGCTTGATTACGCGGTGGCACATGATGCTATTACATTTGACCGTAGCCTATGATCCATATGAAAACACTTTTGATGACCCGTACTATCAAGGTAGCTCTCCTTTGATCCTTTTGTCAGAATGCCCTTCAAAAATGTGACGCGACCCAAACCCCATGTATCCGAAAATGACAGTATAGATGCGCCAAAGATTTTGATCTCTTTTGATCCTACAACGCCGCTCTGTTTGAACTCGCACTGCTGCCTTATTTCCTTTCTACCCGGTTCAAAGCGGCGGATGCCCGCCTACCTCTAGAAATCTCTCGAATAGCGCGCTATCATCCCCGATTGTATCGGACGGATCCGTGTCTCCTGGATCCGGGCCCATGCCTTCAAGACCTGGGCCCATGACTTCTAGACCCGGCTCCATGTCTTCTAGATCCGGATAAAAACTCCCAAAGCCTTGGCCAAAAGAATTTGACATGGGGCATGCATGTGGCCAACCCACAACGTCCGCGAACACACCGCTTGATACTGGCTGTCCGATACGGGACTGTTCAGACTCAGTAGCAGTCCCACTCTCAGGGTCAGGCACTGGATCTTGACGGCCCTTTCCCTTTTCTTCAAGAACGCCTGTGTCCTCCTGATCGGTCTGGCCTTCTTCCTGCTCCGCCGAAGATCCATATGCTGTTTCCTCGCTGTATTCCGTTGCCTCGGGGTCTGCATCTCGGAGCGATTTTATCCAATCCTCCATTACTTTTAAAATTCCTCCAATTTGTGGCTCGAGTGGTGGGAAACCGCTGGAAAGTAAAAGATTCTTGATAACCGGCGTCTGCTTTTGGAACTTGTCCTGAAATATGTCGCATGCCTCGGTCCATGGAGCGAGCTTGAAAGGACTCAACGGAGGAGGGACAAGTGGAAATATGTACCTCCACAGAAGATACCAATGCCCTTTTTCATCCATTTTTGGGGGTCGACGTTGTTCAATGCGGTTCTGCACATCCTCACTGATCCCCACCGGTAGCTCTCCGGGCTTGCAGTCTCTCTCCTTGATGTGGCCGTCGCAAGTATCCCTGTCCTTGAATGTTTTGCCGCAAACAGGACAGTGGACCGGGCGATAGTGACATCGCTTGAGGTGTTGCTTCAAGTGCGGTATGTTGCTAAACCCGAGTTTTGAACAGTTATTGGTTCCCAATGGCTCTCTCTTCTCATAGAGGCATGCGAAAACCTTCTTGGCAGGGGTTACTGTTTTGGATCGCTTGGCCCTGCTCCGGTCTTCCTTATTGTCGTCGCCTGCTCCGTGATCATCGTCTTCGTCCCCTTGTCTTCTTTTGAGATCATTCGAAACCCTGGCGCTCGAAATCTCGCTAGTAGGTTGCGTACTATCAGTTGTCAAGTCGTTGGAAGAAGACGAGGCGTCTTGAGCGTGGCCGCCTCGACCACTCCTGCCACGCCGGCTGCCGCCTCGACCACCACTGCCCCGTTGTAATTCATGCTGCGCAGGGGGAGAGACTTGTAATTCGCGAAAGCCAGTCACTAACTCCTTTCCGATGTCCTGGCTACTACTAGCGACAGTTGTAGCTGCGGTGAAAGACTGGAAGGGTCTGCTGGCTTGGTCAGACTGAGATACGGTAGAAATGTCCCTTGGGTACCCGTTCGAGAAGACAGACTCGGAATCAACTGTAGACCCGTCGGTCAGGGTAGGCTCAGATTGTGAAGAAGTCGGCCCAACAAGCTGGAGGCGATGATCCCAGGGCCCATCAACATGGTCGTGCTTTTGAGCAAGATTCTTCCATTTCTGTTGGATTGTCCAATCGTGGATTTCGTTAGGTTGAATTGGATCCTCGACCGTTATCAATTCGGGCGGATTGTGGTTCTGATCCCATTCGCCCATAAAAGCAAGATCGTGGGCGTCTCGGGAATGATTCTTGACGAGTTGATCAATGGATCGTCGTTCGGCATTGACGCTGAGTTCGTCGGCAACATTGTCGTTGTCGGGTTCGGTCGCGGCATACGAGGGCTGTGCGACCATTGAGCTCGTGGTGCTCTGATCGTCAGGATAGGGGTCATTTTCTGCGTCGGATGCGGGTGTCTCGGGTGTAGCAGCATCTGCTTTGTCGAGCAATGAAATTCGATGCGTCCAGGGGACATGCCGGCGTTCACGGTTTTGGTCGCGGCAAACGGCGAGGATCGAACTGGGAGCGGTTTGCTTCCGCACTGCAGTCTGGTCTTCGCAGGGCTTGTGCTGCGGGTTCCCTCCCAGGACTGTGAGGTTATCGCTCCAGGGATGATTGCTTGCCAGGGTTTCCATGTTCTGGCTGTGGTGGGGAGAACCAGCGGTGGACAAAGATGCAGCAGATGGGACGAAACGGCGTCGTACCTCAAAATGTCGTGGTAACTTGAAGATTCATATTTTGAGGATTGCGCAACAAGCAAACCGTCCCGTCGGGCTCAGGTGCGACAATGGCTAGCTTGTCGGACACTGCACAAATGTGGGCAGAATAGAGGTGGGAGACGTCTACTCCGCTCCAAAGCCAGCGTGCATTTCTTCCCCCACGTTATCACTAGTACCATGCAGTCACTAAACGGCGGGGACAGCAGCGCAGTGTACATTATGGTTGCGATGTAGCTAAGCAGACCACCGTCCTTGGTGTTCGGCATTCGCAGACAACAAATGTGGGCAGAGGATGATGGATTTCCCTTGGGTACTCTCCGCGAGACTACTAAGGCCTCGAGGGCTTGAATATAAACCTAACATCGTGAAGCAAGCTCTAACGTTTCTTTCTTGTTGTCACTACACTCTTCAACCCAGCTTTCAAATGCCTACAAGCAACCCACCATCAGAAAATCTCTCGCGCCCAAACACTGACGGGATCAGGTACGTGCTGGTGAATGTTAAAACCACACCCCACGCTAACACGAAGCCCAGTCGTGGCCCCATGGCCTTATTGTGCGGAGCAAAACGGTTCGAGGCTTGGATCAAGGAGCCACCATCATTTACAACGCGCCTAGTGCATGGAACGCGGCGTGAAACGAATACGGATACCATGAAGGCATTCCTTGGAGAATTCGATAAGAAATGGAAGAGCGCGAAATCTCGATGAATGGCTGAGCTTTTGGTCTTCAATGTTTTTTATCTGCCTCTTACACCCCTGCAGCATCAAAAGAGTAAGGCGGATAGCGCAGATATTGCTGTAGAACTATGAGAAGTCGGAGACATTCAAACTGTCGACTCGTTTTGTACATTGCGTTGTAACCAGACTAGAAGAGTATCTGCTGCAGTGGACGTCATCATATGCTATCTTCAGATTTAAACCCTCATCTCACTAGATGTGAGCTGGAGAGATCGGGAGAGGGGGTTTGCCGTGCACTAATAGGTTGGTGGATGCCCAACCGTCTTCCTAATGTATGGGGTTCATCGGAAAGGGGCGGATCGAGGTGCATAAACTGCGCCGTGTTGCCCACATTGGCCTTCGCCCACATTTGTGGGCGAGAACATTGGTGTGCAGCGTGGCTCACCAGCGAAAAGCTGGGAACACACCATTGGATAGACATGCAGGAGGCTATGACGCTCCAGACCAATTATGACATGACAACATTCGGGATTTTCGCAAGACCTTTTTCCACTTCATCAGTGATACACGACAAGTCCCTCGCATCAAACCCATCTTGGATTCCAGCACGATCAGCAGTCTCAATTTACGCGCCATGCTTAGTTGTTGTTAAGCAGTGTTGAATGGCTGCTCTGGCACACTATTTCAGAACAAAACTATGACCGACCGAGGCCACTACAGCCACTTCGACTGAATAAGCAGATGCCTCCAGGGGACGAGCTACGTCAGTATACTAGCTCAGACGAGGACGCGACGGGATATTTGGGAATGAATTCGAGTGACAATACTTCCACCGGGTTGAATATCTATTGGACGCCATCAATGGCCTCTCTACAACTGAGTCTTTTGGAGGACCAGCCAGATCAAGCCTGCGATATGGAAGCCCGCCATGAAAGCGACGAACAGACCGTCAGGGGCACAATGAACCACCCAGTCAACTTGAATGATGCGGAAACAGGGATCTTGACACCTGCTACTGGTACATCATTGTTCCATTCGACGATGATGTCTACGGGCTATGTCGATGCGGACGAAACGCGATTAAGCACCTCGGGGCCTCCTTTCATATCCTGCCTCAAACGTGAAGTGCTTGAAAGCATGAACGATACAAGTGCCGGGGCAAGTCATACCAACTACCTCTCAAGACTCGAACAACCTCGTCCATCGACCATGGATTCCTACCGTCGATGTGTTGAACCTCTCGTAGGTCCAGGTCCGTATGACAAGGAAGGACAAATGCGAGGTAAGCCAGTGAAATTCTAAGGATAGGCGTCGTCAACAGGTTCTTCGAACTGACACTGACATTTTTCTTGATATCAGGAATGGGGACTGTTGGAACCCCTTTCGTTCGGCACATCAAGGAAGTTCCCTTTGGAAGCCAACGTCACTGTGGTGATGGCGCGACTTCATGCGCAGTTGAGATCCAGGTGCCTGGTTAGTATCTACCCCCGCATATTACGCCGATGGTGTACTAATCCAACTTCATCGTAGCATCATCATTGAATATTACATCTTATGAGCACCATACGCACATGCACGGGAAGACTCAAAAGCTAGACCTGGAAGTATTCAATCATGGCATGAAGGCTGTGGGCGGCCCGCCAACAACCCATACGTACATGAAGAACATAGCTAGAACTGATACGCCAATTCTATCTGGATTTCCCGTACCTCCCCCGACCCAAAACTGCTTAGAAAGCTCCGACAGTATCAGAGACCTGGACCGGTTAGAGAACACTGGAGGCACCGGTCACAATAATGACGTTTCTACGAACGGACTGCTTGTTCCCTCCATTACACGTTCACGGTCAAGCTCTCAGAGTAGGAAGAGGCAAAAAAGCGATAATGACGCCGGCTACGATTCTGATGACGATAGCGGTAGGAAGGGCCCGCCGAAAACGAATGGGGATTCCGACTTTCCTGCACCAGGACTTTTTGCTTGTCCATATTTCAAGAAAGACCCAGTCAAGCACTTGAGCTGTTTCATGCGCTTCAAGTTGAGAAGAGTCAAAGACGTCAAGCAGCACTTGAACCGAAAACACAGCCAGCCTGAGCATCATTGTCCCAGTTGCTGGATAGTGTTTGAAAACCAGACAAAATGTGACGAACACATCATGGGTCGGTCTTGTGTTCCACAACCCAGACCAGAGAGATACATTGACGCAATGTCCGCGGACCAAAAGAGGGCTATCGGCAGAAGGATCGAGACTGGCCTTCATGAAAAGGAGCGGTGGTATAATGCCTGGAGGGTCCTTTTTCCAGACGTCCCTTCCCCCTCGTCGCCCTTTTTGAAGGCAACAGAACTGGAGGAATTGATATCAACAGTCAGGTGGTTTTGGAAGCAAAACAGTAACAATATCGTTTCAACCATCTTGTGCTCACCACAAGGTCTCGACATTTCTCAGCCAGGGAGTGTACTACCAAGCTCGAACAACTCTGAATCCGAGGAGACAAGTGACCACGATGGTATTATCAGGCTCACTGATACCATGGACATCTTGCTCGATCGATTTGAAGATGCAATTCAATCTCTTGGCAGGCACGACCCACCGTCTCCCCCAATATCCTATGTTATGCCGTCACCACTTCTATCCGAGTCAGGCTTCTCGACCATGAGCGAAGGGATCGCAGATTCACTTCGCCCTAGAATAGAAGTGAGTGACTGCATTGATAGTGAGAGTACACCGCGCTCAGGAACTACTGGCCTCGCGGCAGAAAGCGACTGCAGCCCCCAGAGAACGAAGCATTTTGCGTTTTCGCCTTTTCAGTTTCCTGACATGACGGGATTCACATCCAACACCTACAGTCAGGAAATCAGGAACGAAGATTTCGACCTCATTACAGCCGACAGTCCAAGTCAAAGCTTTAGCATTTTAGATGATGCGGAACCTTCGGGGAAGTAATGTCAGAAGGGGCACACATGTTTCTAAGTCCTTTTTGTTAAGAATCACAACTATGAGTTGTTACACTGTGCAGCTGCAATTTGACTTCGTGAATGCAACCTCACATGCTTATATCGCCATCATAGCTTTTGTATTGAAATCTCACTCGTGACCCAACCGTTGAACATTTGGTTTCCTCTCCAATGAACTGAATCAGATCAGTGATTGCCAAAAGTCTTTTAACAAGGTGATTGACCAAGATCATCCTACGTCCTAACCCAATGGATCAACAGCGACAGTATGAGTACCGATAACAGCAACAATCTGCAATCGCCTGAAATATTTCGGAATTTATTGTGCCTTTGACTTTTGCAAATCTCTAAGCTATTACTTGCATTTTCCAATATTATTCGAAGAAATAACAAAGTCTCAACTGTAATGAAACTTTGAAGGTCGGAGACCGTGGGTCGTAGGGAAACCCTCCCGCATCCCGCAAAACATCGGGCTTAGCTATTTCAGGCAGTATGCGTCAATGCCTGTTGGGCGTTGCAAATGACCAATTCTTCGCGGGGATGTTTTTTGGATTACGTGTGATTCATTCAATGATGCCAAAATATGCTGAGATTTGAAATCGTAAATATCAGTGACTTCTGAATCTAGCGTATGGCATGATATGAAATGTGTGCACTCACCTAGACGAGCTGGATGGGCAGAGAGCATTATACGTGACTTTAGCCAGGGCCTATCTGAACACCATGGGCTTTTCAGGGAGATGATGGCTCCTACGACGCGTCAGCTATTTTCAATTCGGCTGAGTCTGTCATCCTTCCTGGTCCAATATCACACACCTTACCAAGAAGGATAGAAGTTGCAAGAACTAGATTGTTTGATGGCGCTCTCGTGTGATCAAGTCGAGAGTTCCAAAGAGGACTTTGGAGTACAAACACGCCAGCCGCCGTTCTTCATTTTGCCATAACGAACTGTTGAAGCCAAGTGTTTTCAATGATGTTGCAATGAGCCGTTGTCCATGCTTTCTCCAGTAGTCTCGGAAGGCCACGACTTGTTGACCCAAGCTGTCTTTGATGTACGGAGACTCTGCTGCTAGGGTCTCCAACTTTATGACCTCGCAGATTCTTTTCCACTGTTGCTGAAGGCCGAGCCCCTTATGTCGCCGGAACAGGAGTCTTCTCTGATCGTCCGAGATACCTTCGAACTGGAAGAAATCCTGAATGCTGCAAGTTCGTCTGACAATATGTCTGTCGCGGCTCTTAGCCGTTTGGAAACCCTTTTTGCAGATGGGACAATATGGCGGCAGTCTATGCTGCTGAAGAAGATGTTCCTTGAGCTGTGTCGGATTGTTCAGTCGGCAATACTTAAGGCAACTCAAATACTTAACCGGATCCCTTTTGTAGAAGGGACAGGCCAGCTCGCGACCATGACAACTAATATCTTTGCCGGCTGGAGAATGGACACTCTCCGAGAGTGGTTCGTTATTTTCTGATGTGACTGGGCGAGGTGATGAAGTTTTTTGAGCGTATTGATCGAGGGTATGCTCCACCAAACGGCTTGTTAAGGCTGCGTCCGAATCACCTGCCCCAGCTGGAGGATACTCGCTTGTCAACTCGTCAAATAGAAGCCATTGATCCTCAGCTGTTTCATTCGTATCCATGATGGTCTGAGAATTCGTCAAAGACACAGACTTATGGAAGTCCCCTTGAGGTGCCCCAAAGCTGGCCTCTTTCTGATATGACTCGGCGACTTGATTCGAAACTGTCGACTCCAGCCACGAACGTATTGCTGAAAAGCTGCCCTTTGGTAAACTCCGAATGCTCGGGGCCGATCTCGGGTTCAGAACATCACTGTGTCCAGGAGGCGAATCTTCGAGCCATGGAGGACTAGGGCTCATCGGTAAAGATTGTCTGTCGAGGCGTGTGGACATCTCTGGTCTTGCAGTCTCCTGCTGGCAAGCAGAGTCCACTTTCGGCAAAGAGACTTTACTAATGAAGATGGCATTCCTAATCCGATCAGAACAAATATATGTCTCAGGTAGGAATCTATCTCCCCATAGAGCGCCGTATGGATTGCATGAGGGGTCTGCATACCAGCATGAAAAGCCATCATTAAGCAGGTACTCTCTAACGGTATTGTCCAAGTTGAATGTTCCCTCGTGATTGGAGGATGAGAAGAAATATGGGCGTGACTTGAAAGAAGTTGAAAGCGATTCTGTCGACGCTTGATGCGTGTAATGTTGATTGCTGCAGTCATCCTTTGAGTGGCTGTGGGCTGCCGCTGATGTGACGGTGTTCGGGTGCTGGCAACGTAACTTTGCTAAACCGTTCTTGAGGGAAGAAGTCCCCGAGTTGTTGGTGAAGACAACCAACAGCAAGTATGAGATACCCAGACCGGGAGTAGCCTTGGATCCAGTTGAATCAACAGGCGACATGCATTTGGTGCCATTCGGGAATACCTTAGCGTCAAGGCGATTAGCCATGTGCAAACACCCAGTACCTGTTATCAGACGATTGAGAGGTGGCAACGATATATCGGTCTCCGTACGACTGAGAAAGTCGCGGGGCTCTAGTCGACATGATATTAAGATGTCAAAAAGGCCTTGGGCATCGGTGATCTCTACTTGCCGTTCCCACTCATAGTCATTGCATTGCCGAGGGAAGTCCTCAGAAAGAAATACTAAGCATAACTGGGCGCGGCGATAGAAATCTCGAACATTTTCGAGTATTTGGGTTTGGTCTCTGCTGCAATCCTCTGTAAAGGAAAGGGAGTCTGTCCAGATGTATTGAAGGCCTTGTTGTCGAGCTGGGCCACAAGCCGTTGTGAAGAGCTCGTACTCCAGCCTGTCTAGCCACACTTGGGGACTGAATGTGCCTTTCAACGATGAGTACGGACTCTGTCGCCCATTCCAGGCGTATGCTACGGCAGCATATGGTGGCGTGTTCCATTGCTGGAATCGCTGAAACCTCTTGGATTCAGTGTCGAATAGGCGTATGCTCATGCCGGGTTTGCGTTGGATACAAGTAAAGAAGGACCAAGTCCATGAGTTGGGGTGTTCGATGTCTTTCAAACATGAGAGAGTACTTCCTGACGAGAGTGTCGGTAGGCAGCTGTATACCAAGTTCCGAAAACACTTACAAAATAACGCCAGGGAGCGAGGTCGTTGATAAAGATCAGCGCGCATACAAGGTGAATGGGTATTAGCTGACACACTGGAGCCGGGGTCATGCGTGGTGGCAGACACAACTGTGTCGACGCTAATTTTAGTGGATTACCAGCCAAACCGGTCGTTTGGCGGTCAGAGTTCAAAGACCCAGAGCGCCTGAATTCAATCAGAGCCTGTGAGTTTGGTCGCCTGCCGTGATAGCTCAGGCGTCGCTAGAGTTCGGTGAGCTGCCTAATGAAGGGTTTCAAGGAAACGATTGCTATTTTACGGCCATGCGGATCAGGAGGGCGGGCAAGCGCCCAAACTCGCTTCATTTGGTAGTTCTCGAAGATGAAGCCAGCTCGGGAGTCCCCGCTCATGTGCACCACGCAAGGCAACCAAGACTGGTACGACCAGGTTTCACTGATTGGTTCAAGCGTGCACAATGCAACCAAGCTGACTTCCGCGAGAATGCGCACCACTATTGGTGTTCACCGCCCCGGGGTCGACAGCCCAATAGGCGACTGCTAAACGCACGCTGCTCAGAAGGGTGTGCCACTCTTTTTCGCCCTTGATTGGTCATTGGCATCCGTATGGGGCTGCAGAGTTGCCTTAAAAAGATGTCGCGAGACGACGTGGCGGTCCGCGACTCGGCAAGCACCTAGATCGCAAATGGATAACGAGGCGGTTACCGAGAAACTTCATATCGAGTGATTAACGTTTCAAACCACAGATGTCTTTGACGATCAAATGGAGCCCGTCAACCCATCTTCTGACTCTTTGCTGTTCGGAAACAGCAGCATTGGCACCACGTTGACACCAAGAATGTCGTTGGGCAATCGGGTATTAACGGGAACCACCATCATGCTTTTGCGTTTTAGAAGTTTTGGAAGTCAGGTAACGTGGACTATCTCGTCGGGCTGTAGCTCACGTCCTTGAGGCTCTTCTAGAGGTAGACTGGATTCCCGTGCCGGTAGTTAGGCTGACAAGACAACGCCTAACGGTAGACGTGGTCAGCGGCGACTTCTCGCCGCTTGAAATGCATGACAGTGGCTTAACCTCGCATGAGATGTTAAGGATCCATGGATGGGCCATATACGACTCAAGATTGATATAATTTCGCTGCTCGCATTTTAACAAACCACTTGTTGAGTGCTCGTGATACCTGATGATCATTGAAGCAACGAAATCATTCTAGAAATCTCATCAAAAGAACGAGTCCGTCTCTGTTCTAATGAGATTCTCTAGAGTTTCTTTAACATCACCCAAGAAAACACTCCGTTTGGTCTTAACACTACCTTATAGACGGGTGTCGTGCTCGAATTGACGAAAATTCTGCCACGCAGTATTAAATCTGGAATAGAAAAGTTGCTGTATCTTCACCTCATCAGTTACTTTAATATGAGAGCTCAACAAATCCAAAATTTGGGAGACGACTGTCAATGCACAGGGCAGAATCACTCACAAACTTGACGTTTTGTGTATTTCCAGTCAAGACATATCGCTGAGTTGACATAAACACAACAAACGTGATTCTGATATCTATTTGAGCACTAAATCACGATAACGATCAATTTCTTGATGAGAACGCACAAACATCTATTGATGAGGACCCCCTTCGAAGACTAATTTGTCTTCAATGTGTTTGGGGCTCCGGATTCTGTTGTATTCTATCGGAACACAAGTGTCGACTAATGAAGATCGTGGTACCGTAAAAGATTCCCAAGTCGAAGTCTCCAATGACTAGCATTCTTTTCAAAGATCATGATTCTTGAATTTTTAGAGCGGCTTTTCCGGGTTATGTGACCTACAACTACGTTCGCAGAAAGCATTGAGACATTGGCCATGTGCTTGATCGTGAAATCAGTGAAAGATGAAGTCCAGAAAGAATATCATATAACCGAATCTCCCCAATAATCCGAAGCGGCTAGAACCCCTTTGCCTTGTGGCCATCATGACTCTTGCTTGAGTTTACGGCAAATTGAGATCGCGTCACCCTGCGACTTGATCGGCCTGCCTGCAGGCTGCCCAATGAGGACCAAAGAAAGGCTCGGAGAGGCGTACTTCGGATGCTGTTCACAGAATGCGTTGTTGAGAGCTTGATAAAATCCGGCAAAGTATTTCTCGTCGACAAAAAGCATGGCGGAACCAACAATAGGCTGAATGACTTCATGAAATTGACGTACGCCGGCCCCTGTAAATCATATGGAAGTCCATATCTTGGCATTTGTCATAGCGATAAGATTTGAGCTTCGATTATATCGACTTTCGCGAATGTTACATGGCTGTTGAATAATAGCCATCTTAGGAGAAAGCACCGGTGAACGTCTGATCAGCATGGGCGTTGAAAATCCTGTGCCAACATGAAGCGATGCCGTATATTCAACCTTAAGGTACAGTTGGGATCACAATAAAGAGTAAAAGCTCGAGTAAACCATGAATCAGAGTTCTAGTGGCAGGCACTGATTTGCTTGGAATTCGATGCGAAGGGACAATCCATGCGAGGACAACGCCGATGTCCGACCGGGTGCATTTTCGGCGTTATGGGTCTTTACTCGGGTCTGGGCCGCCGGTGATGGCCCACATACCGTCCCGGAATCGTTGATTAGGTATCCAACCTTGGTAATCTTGATAACCTTGAAACCCAAGTGCCAACACCAAAATTGAAGCAAGTTTTTTTGTGCCAACGTCATCGCATTGTATGAGTCTTTTTATTTCTTCCAATCTTTCGTCGCGTATATACACCCGCGCCCACCAACGCGCCCTTAAACAACCCGCCAGGCGCGTCACCAGTTCAGTACTAAGCTCAGCCACTATTGCTTTTATCAATATGAAAGACCATCGCAGCGAAATCCTCTTCGGGATAATATGCCATGGAATCTCTCTCTGCAGTCGCCGGGATATCCACGGTATACCCAAGTGTCTCCCCGATAAAATCGGCATCAACAGTTTCATTACGGTTCCCGAGGGTCAGTGCGATATCATCCGTCTTTATGGCTGCGACCATGTTGAAGACATCTTTTTCAAAACTGCTGACATATTGGGTCGACCTCACTAAGGCCCTTGGAGGGATTGTGGCTGCTCTAACAGGAATGGCTAACCGCGCGATGATGGTGTCGAGTTTGTCTTCAGATGCAATGACCCGTTCGTTGACAAGACCAATAGCGAACGAGGGAGGTGGGGACAGCATGATTTTGAGAAGTTGCTCTGTCAACTCGATGCGCGGATCTTGTGCGTATGGCGACTGGGGTCGCTGTGTCCCAGGGAACAGAATGTCCCATGCAATGTTCCATCGCTCATAATCGGCGAACCGGTGTGGTTTGGCCGCACTGTCAATGGCACTCTGTTCATCTTCTCCGACCTTGTCGGCGAATACTTCTTCGAAGGAATGCGAAACCACACAGAAAGGCGAATGGTGATTGTAGGTGGTCTTTATTTGAAATAGACGACCGCATCGACGACGTGGGTAGCCTTCGATGTAGTGCTTGCGTCGAAGATGCTGTTTTGCATGCGCCCAGGTTTGAAAATTGACGTTAATGCAATCCAGGTGACGTGTTGGTTCATTCTTGAGGAAGAGGCATGCAAGCCGGTCGCTGTTTTCCGCGGACGTCTTCGATTCAGATTCACTGATTTCGTTTGGGGCAGCGTGCCCAAGATCGCCGTCTAATCAACTAAATTCGCAGAGGTTGACTCGTTCATCCCCTGCATGTTCGAAGGCATGGTGGTATTCATCGTGTGTAGTTGTCTCCCCGTGTTCCACGAAATGGTCTCTCATAGCAGGCGTGGGCTGCGTACCGCCTCGCTGGGCCGAAGAACTACAGTTAGGAGAATTCAAAGAGGGTGAGCAGAAATGATGTAGCTCAAAAGAATTGCGTCGTATGATCCTATGCGCCAAGCCTCGTAAGCAAATCAGAAGTGCTGTATGAATGACCTTAGGTTCGGTCGAAAGTTGATGTTGCTGAAGAGGATGGCTTTTATGGATGACAAGATATTTGAAGACATGAGCTCTTGTTAGTGCGAGGGTCCGTCGCCGAGAATAGTAATCGATTGACGAATAAAGCGGCTCCAGCACTCTGGCACAAATGTGTCGACGCGACGCGGAGGTGCAGGTGCACAGAGCGGCTCAACACGGGAGGAGTTGGAGGTCTCATAGAGCCAATCAGTACCTACCAAACGCCTCAATAGGGACTGGTTCAGTGGTGGAGACAGAGGGACCGAAAAGACCATTGCCTACGGGAATTCGTTCCACCAGACATGCGGTATGGCATGGCAGACAGTATTCTTCTCGTTTTCCTTCATCAAACCACACATGTGGCTGGGCACACTTGTGGTTGAAAAAAGATATCTCAGTGACGCGAAGGCGCAAAGAATATTCAGATTATCTGTTCTCAGATATCTCAAAATATGATCTGGCTGCACTTTTAAAAGTTTCTGCCTGTAACCCGAACAGGGCATATCAATGCCCCACCATCGTTTCTGTTACTTAAACTTGGCATCCAAAAACCTTACAATCATGCCTGAAGGCAACAGAAGTCGCTATAATTCCAAAGGAGTTTTGCTATCCGGGCGGTAGTATCTAGCTAACCGGGCAGTACCCCACTTATTCTAGCTAATTAAACGTCTAGCATTAATCGCGCAGCTAATCACATATAACGTAACGTTCTACGCGTAATTAACGACTTCGCGCGTATACCTTCGCGCGGGCGCGTAGTTATCGCAAAGTTCGCACAAAGTCGTTCATTGCGCGCGAAGTCGTTTATTACGCACGAAGTCGTTTATTACGCGTAAAGTTATCAATTATTCGCGAAGTCGTCTATTACGCGCGAAGTCGTCAATTAACTTACGCTGTGATAGTTTTCTAAGTAGGCTAATAGGATCGCTAGGATGGCCGATAAGTGGGGTACCGCCCGGTTAGCTAGATACTACCGCCCGGATAGCAAAACTCTTCCAAAGAGTCTCTAGCAGATAGCACTTCCATTGAGTACATGCCCGCAGTTTTCTGGGTTCGCACCAAGCTGTTCCTACTGATTGCGATCGTAGTTCAGCTGATGAGAGTGAAACAACGAAGTCAGCAACATCTATTCGACTGGAACTTTGGCACCGCGAACCTTCGTCTATTGTCTCACGCCTGATAAACAATCAACCAAACGATCAGCACATTTCGTCGATTAAGTGTCAGTTGGTACACTTTGACGCGATCTTCCCCGCCGAAAGCACACGAGTCACTTGGAATCGCGCCCGATGAGATTATGCGACCTGAAGACCTCGAAGCTTGACTGGCTTTCGGAGAGCACATCGTCCTACCGAGAGTGCCAGACCGCTCGGGAGATGCTTTTTTTTATGGCTTTGATCAGAAGGAACTTTCGTCTCTAGTGCTCTGTAGGACCTACAGCTCAGCAAAATTCAATTGCACTTCACGCAATAGATCTTAAATACCTCGCAGCCAAGACGTACACTAGGATAGCTGCCAAACAATTAAATATGATCGTGGATTGCTGCCAGCTCTGCCTTATAGACGTAGATCAAATTCACAAAGGCAGTAATTGCCCCACTGATAGGGCTGGAACGAATCACGGCCAGGAGGGTACCTAATTTTGTTTCAGTCAAATGGTCGCCACTTGCCGTCTTCAAATACCTGATGTCGGGGAGTTGAAGCTGGAACAGCACAAGAATGATGAATCCAGTATGGGATATACTGTTGTAGTTTTGAATTAATAACGTGCTTCCAAAACTCGTAAGTAGAACTTGAAAACAACTGTAGGTCTCATTAATTTTAGCCACATTACAGAATCACTTCCAAAGTAGTCGTGTACAACTTCACCTTTAGCCTGTTGACGCTACACTCCAAATCTGTATCCTGGGAACAGCTAGAAGAGGTGTCCTGGTGACAATGTCACGAGCGCTAACTGGCATTCATCAACCATGGCCACGGGCGTCCTGACCTGGCCTGTGAAGAGCATGTGGGTGAAGTGAACGAAAATGGTGATTTTGGCAGGTTTTCCCTGCTTCAACACATAGAAATTGATTGAGATACAGTACAAGAACTCGCGATTCGACAAAATTGCCCAAAGCCACCAGGATCCGTTTATGGCAGAGCTTCCTCGCTGACGAGCACTGGGAAAATTGCTCATCTGTTGTGTAAAATTCGACATGCCGCCGAGTCCAGGCAGTCCAAAAATGAAGAAGAGCCATGTGGTCTGCATTGCATGGCCGATTGGGTGCAAACAACACCATAAATACCATAATGATGCCCCAGCAAGTATACCTGATGTGACAGCAGTCCTTGCGGACTTGGAAAGTTTTGGAAAAAGGGGCACGTAATTTCATGATGTGCTCCGTCAAATCGTGGCCTGTGAACACCATGTCTGAGGCCTTAGGTGCATGATTCATGTCGTAATTCAGTAAATCGTCGTAGGCCCGTGAAGTTGGTTTCTACTTCCACTTACTCAACTCAGGAGTCGGGGGAAATCCAGGCAGTTTCCGTGGATTATCGGAAGTGAGGAGTGCCGGTCTGAGTCGAAGTAGGTGACCGGTATCTCTTGGTCGTGGCTGCAGGGCGACGTGGGCCCAAATCCTCTCACCAGGTTAGAGGCTTTCCGCGGCAGGTGAACTATGTACAGGGTTGCAGTGCTATTCCGTGACCACTCGGTCAATTCCGTGCGCCATTTATCTGGTCCTTGTGCCGTAAGCGGAAAGCCAGCAGCATGGGAGTTTGCTGAAAGTTGTGGTAGCTTTGTGCCTGCTGGGGTTGAGGTGCACCCTCGAAAGCTGGCTCCCGCATGGCATCCAGAACCAATCCGTTCTTGAAGAAAGGTTCCATTAGTGACCAGAACGGTCGGTGAAACACCCACTTTTGCGAGGTCAGTGTCTGATCAAGAGATGTACAAGAGATTGCAAACTTACTAGTGGCTCTGGCTGTCCACGTACGGCCTCACTCTTGGATGGTGGGACGTTAAGATACTTTGGAATCTTGATGTAGGTGCTTAGCTGCTGCTTGCCGGTGTTGGGATCCTCGTAAATCTCCATGCCGCGATGGCCGGCCGGTTTTGAGAAAGCGGGGTGAAGGTCAACGACCACGACACTGTCAGATGTCAGCAGATATTTTGTGTTCTGCAGTCGATAATGCTGACCGTCCACCGGGCTTCAGCATTAGTGGCAGAGCCTTAGCGACCGGATCTAGTGAAGGTAGAGATTTGAGTGTTGTGCTGATGGTTATGATGTCAAACCGCCTGTTCGTAGTTACTTAGCAGGTGAATGCAGCGGTGTTCGGAGAGATAGAGTTACTCTTTGTTCTCCATGTAGGCTGCCATTTCATCGTAATTCATAAGATCGATTTTGCCATATTCGATTTTGCCTTTGAGCGTCTCTCGTTTACTTCGCTCGCGGCCTTTCTCAAGCATGGCATCTGAGAAGTCAAGGCCGGTCACGTGGGCACCCTTTTTCGCGAACATGCGCGCAATTATACCGCTGCAAAATGGCGAGGTCAGCTTGCTTGCGCGTTTCGCGCGTCGCAATTTCAGCTGCTCACCTCCCTGCGCCCAGATCAAGGACGGTCTCGCCCTCTTTCCAGGTGGCCAGGTCGTCAGTAGTCTTGGTTTCAGTTGCGAGCTCCCACACGACAGGCAGCAGACACTGGGTGAACATATCGCTGCCGTCGTCTTCGCCGGGGGTGTGGAAGGTCTCCCACTCGTTAGCAATATTGTCCCAGGCCTGCAGGTTGTCTCTGGCGTAGGCAGCCTGATCTGCCTGGGAGACGTTTGCGCCGTTGACGAGCACCGGCTGGGCCATGACGGCGGTCTTCTCCGACCGTCTCGGGGCGGCGTTGATGGGTTCTGTGGTAATGTGAGAGGATGGATGGGGGGAAGATGGTCGCGATGAGGAAAACAGCGAGCGCAAGAAATGCTGCATGAAGCGTACCCCTCTTCGCGGTTTGCTCTTTGTTGGCAGCGATTCCCTGGGCACGTCAGCAAACGGAAGCAGGTGTGGATATTTCATCAGGCTCTGAAGCGGCGACGCACGGTAGATGTATTCGTATCGCGAGAGAGCTGGCGGTTGAAGTTGTGTTGTTCGGAGTCACAGCAAGGCAGCATCAGCAGCACCGTAAATGGAAAAAAGAGGATGACTGCCCGCCCGGATGGGATTCCCCACTAAGGTAGGTGAGAATTGAAGGCAGCTGCGAGTGGCTTGACGGGGATGTTGGAAGTTGGAAGGCTGATACCAAGGCAGCTTCCCGTCCATTGTATAAGGTACGTGCACAGCCCCCAAGTCAGGTGTCTGGCTCGCTAGCGCCGCAGCGGCTCGACACCTCGAGCTCAATGGAAGTCAGCACTGCATGCACTGCGCCTACTTTGTGACTCGCCAGGGCAGCCGCCCCGGCTGTGCCTGCCAATGGAAATCGAATGGCACTCGACTTGCGCTGCCCTCACATGTGGAAGGCACGAGTTGTTATGCAGTATGCCCTTCCATGCCCACCCGCAGCGACACGAGCATACTGGACAGATATAGCTAGCTCAACTGCTGGTGGACTGCAGTACTTATGGTCAATGAATGGCCCCCGTTTTTCCCCAATTCTGCTCAACCACAAAATTCACTATTGGCTGTAAAAAAGTGTCGATTCTCGCATAGGATCTCTGGTTGGCCAAACCCCGCACCCTCATGTACTGTAGTCCACCAGCAGTTGATGGGATAGCTAATCAGCTCAACAGCTCAACTGCTCTTGCAGCTGCTCACGGTATCTACGGCATCGTCCAAGACTTTCCATGCAGCCCCAAACCCCACCTCTGCAGGCTCACACTGCATCAAGCAGAAGCTCGTCGGCCAGCGCACACCAAGCCCACCATGCCTGAGGCACCCTCATGACTATGGCTCCTCGCTCTGCCGTCTCCTAATTATCTGCTTCGTTCGTCTCCTCTATTAATACCGCGCCATCACTAGTGTCAGGTCTCTCGTGCTAGCCTCCAGGATGGTTCAGACGTTTTTCACCGCCAGCCCGGCCCGCTCCAAGGAAATGGATTTCGAAGGCCAGGTTCATCCTCCATCAGACGGCCATTCCGCCAAGGCTCAGGGCATCAACTATGAACTCCTCTGCCGGGAGATCAACGACCTAGAACCTCATGAGAAAAAACAGTGGGAGGGCTGGAATGGGAAAGAATTTGCAATTCTGCCTCATACCGATGCCGCCGGGAACACATACTACATTGGCGATCTCTACGAAGGCGTCAAGTGCAAAACACAGTGGGAAATCAAAGAGTCCGTCTTGTTGCTCTTTGAAATGAGAATGCTTCCATTGACACTCCGCCTCGCAGGCCAAAGCCGTACCTGAAATTTATCAAGAGTCTTTCGCAGACATTGCCCCATCTGGCGTATCTGGGCTACTGGATGGAAGTCACCGCTGCACCGCCCAAGTGGAAATATCTGCAGTGTTTCCCAGGGAACGAAAAAGGCCATAGAGAAGAGCGAGCAAAGCGGTCTCATGTTTGCGTCGTCGACTACACGGACAACCAGGCCAAGAAATCACAGGACTTCACCAACGACGTACCCGGGCTGGAGCGCTTCCTGAAACATCAGCCGCAAACCTCCACGACTGCTCAGATCAGGCTCATCGTTGCCGAGGATCTCTCCCGTGATCTTGTCGAGTTGCTGGGCTCCTTCTACGATATTGATCCTCAGTTCTTCCAGTCACACATTGACGACTATCTGTACCACAATCCCCGTGACCCGTGGGTAGAGCTTCCCAGCCTGGATGTCGATGCCCGTCAACGCAACCATTTCACTTTGCAGTATCTGCGAGCTCGATACTTTGAGACCGAGGCAGAGTTCAAAACAGCCGAGTACGACAGCGGCATGTTCAATGTGTTGCGGCGCATCGATAGCGATAGGAGCCGGGAACGTTTGAAAGGCGGTCTGCTGTCCAAGACTGGTGACAGCATCACCTTGACACGATCCAAAACTTCGCTGTGGTGGAAGCCACGCAAGGATGCGTCTGAGCCCGTCACAGGTTTGTTCGATTGTTGCCCTGCGTCAGGTAATGGCTAACCACTCCTACAGCCATCTTGCTTGTCGATCCTACAGTCTCCAGTGGTAAGCCTGTATGGGGTGGCTATCGTCCATTCCAGCAGACTCCCTCCATGAAGACATGGCTGCAGAATGGAACCCAGCCTGTCAATGCGCCTCCACAAGGAACTTTGTACGAGGACGTCGTGTATTGGAGTCAGCGCATGGATGCCCACGAGCTCGATCTGGTGCGCAAAGACGTGCGCAACATCGCCCTCGGAATGTATCGCTTGATCATCGTTGACTGGCTGCGGGCCCTAAAATATGTCACGACCACCCTCACTAAGATCGAGTGGGAATTCGAGAAGCCTCATTGGGATGACAACTTCAGCAACATCGATAACATCCTCAAGAAGCTATCTCCATGGCGTCGTAACATTGGCTACTACCAGGCCATGATCAGCGAGGCCATAGCGCGCCTGTTTCCTCCGGAGATTCACGCACCTATCCGGGGCATGCAACCTAGCGGCGCCATCATTGAGATGGATAACCGACCTCCTCAGCCTATTGCGGAAGAGGACAACCACGGCATCCGAGCTCTTTGGACGGATTTCAGGAATGTGAAGCAGCAAATGAATGAAAGCCAAGCTCGCATCCGCACAATCGAGAACATCGCTATGAACGGCATCAACGCCGAGGAAGCCAGGCGAGCAGTGAAGCAAAATGGGAACCTGACCCGACTCACTGGCCTAGCGACGATCTTCATCCCGCTCAACTTCACCTCCAGCTTCCTCAGCATCTCCCCGGACTTCTCCGCGGCCAAGATGAGCTTCTGGCTCTTCTTTGCCATTGGCATTCCTTTGACGCTGGGTGCGCTCTTGATCGTCGACCTGTCGCACCCGAAGGGAAAGGGATTCTTGGTAAAGAAATGCGGACAGTTGAGGAAGAAATTTGCAAGCAAGAAATTTGACGAGCCGATCCTCCCGACCAGCAACGACACACTACCACCGCGACCGAAACCACCGAGACAGTCGACCATTGAATGGTTCCATTGGTTTGGAAAGCTGAATGATAAACGCAATTGACGATAATGACGAAAAGCATCTGTATACACACACACACTTAAGGGACATCAGCTTAGCGTTGGCATTCGAGCATATCATGATTATGTTCTTGAGCAAGTAATGATAACGACCGGACGACATTCACGAGATATATAACCAAAGATTTTCAGCACCTAAGACATGGGGAATGAACTTTTTGACTTTTTGTACATAATTGTCAACACAGAATACCTACAAACAGTACCATCTTACCTGTATTTCCGACATCTTCACAACTCCTACTCCAGTCAAACAGAATTACGCTTTCCATTTTCTCTCTGTAAGAGAGGCGCGCTTTCTACTGGAACATATGTATTAGCGTTCTGGTGATGTGGAAGGAGCGAGGTAAGGAAGTGGAAAAGATGCAGCAAGATGCACAACGTAGCGTAGATTGATGGATGCCACAAACAGGGTCAATATGCACCCCGTTTCACTCGTCGTCGATTGTCGTCTGAGAGCCTTCGGGAAAGGGGAGTCATAACGAAAAGGCGCGGAGGAGGTAGGCGCCTGGGATACGAGCAGCTTTCGGCGGAAATGCATGGCGTAAGCCGAGGGCATATTTGTGCTGGGGCGAATATCACCTGCACCCTTCGCCCAAAAGTGTCTGTGGCTCCTGGCTGCGTTCAGCACAATATCGTTGTTGAGCGACCAAGAACCGCGGGGCGGCAGCCTTCGCCAAAGGCAACTAGCGAAAAGGAGGTTCTGAGGCAGAGGTCGGCGATCAGACCGAAAGTGTCAAAATCTCAAGACCAAATCGAGAACGAAAGTGGAATGAAGGAATAATGAGATATTGAGGCGGGGTCTATCGTCAGCAGGCTGTATGCGAACCACTAGGCGGCGGTGGTCGAGAGACTGACCTGTCAGCCAGTGCACCCCCTCCAAGTTTCTGTCCTGCCCCCTTGATCTTAGCCAATCATACTTCAGTACGTTCACACCATACGCTTGTTCTTTCAGACTGCACATCAATAATCCCCTGACCAGGCGAATGACGGTTTTCATCGCGATGGCATAGCTGGACTTATCCGAAAACGTCGCCTGTGATATTTCCCGTCTAAACTGACTCCTCTGTAAGTGGTCTCTCAACTGATTCACTCCGCTTACCTTCCGTTCTCTGTTTGGCAAATATAATTTCATCAGCTGAAATGGACATATAAAACTGGAGAACGCTTGAGATCTGGTCACTGAAGGCTAAGCCGCGTAGGGCCATAAGCACGAGGCTGGCCCTTGGCCGGGGCCAGTCATACACTCACTCTCACGGCAGCCCTTACACCAATGGTATCGCTGCCTGAAAGCGCAGTGTGTCAGAATTACAAAACTTTGAACGCCTCGGCCGAATGAAAATGCAGAATTGTGTGCTTGCATACAATGTGAGGATTTTATTCGTGGTTGCCTGCTGTTAGCTCTTGCAGTTTTGTGAAGTAGACTTATGAATGTGCTAGATTGGGCCTCCAGATGGCGGATCTCTAAGGATCAGGCTGGGCTCTCGTGAGGGCAAATCAACAATGTGAAATACCATGCCTGTCGAATTCTTGAATGACCTTGAGCGCAGTTGCCATACTCAGATTGAGAATCCAGGTGCTGCCGACGTCGACTGGAGCACGCGTTAAGTTGGGATGGTAAAACGTGAGATATGAACAAATAAGCCATATTCCACATATTTCTCACCGCTTGTCAACCAATTCCACTATACGGCCGCTTAATACGGGTCAAGCTGGCACCTTAAAGCTTTCCCTGAAGTTTTGTAGCAGACGTACATAGATTAGACACGGAGGTAACTGTGACAATGTTTAAGGCAAAAATGTTACATCTTAGTATTTCACGTCGGAGAAAAACCGCTTCAAAAGAACATGGCCTTGAGATTGACTGGAAATTCAGTCCTTGCCCTTCCTTGATTGTCGTCATGTCTTGTGGATTAGCACTTTTGAGAATCAGTCATCACAAGTATTCATAATAGCTTGAATGCTGTGTCTTGGGAACCTGGGCGTTGGCTAGTTTATCGAGGCTCAAATTTATAAGCTTTATGGGGTTGGTCGGCTTTCCAACGTCTTGCACTGCACTCAAATTCGTATTGTGCGGCTTTGGCTATGACCTTTCCGCGTTACGGGCTTCTCAAGGCACCGGACAGAAAAAGTCAAAAACGCTTCGGCGCAAGAAAGGGGTGCGACTTTGAGAAATGCCAGATGCATCGTGTTGAATGATCAAGCAAGTACCCTGCAAGCTCAAGTGAAAGGACATTTGCAGATTCCCGTTTCCGCACTTCCTCATTGAGCACTGCGGATGCCAGACTGTAGAATACAATTCAGATCTCAGTGACATTTAATCTGGCTAAATTCAACATTTTTATCAACCTATCAATCAATGACAAGGCAATGTGGGGGTTTGACAATCATTTTGCTTCGTATGAAATGATAACATTTTGCTCAACTGTCTCTCCGCGTGTCGGGAAATTTGACATAATCATGAAATGCAGTGGGTCGGGCCGCAGAGGACAAGATAGAGTCCATTTGTACACGTGCCAACTAATCACATCAAGGTTTCATGTACAAGATGGCAAAGGGCTCACATCGATGGCACTCCCTATAAGACCCGCCATTGTAGAATCATGTTGACAAAGAAGAAAGTTCTTTCGGGGCACCCGCGATGTTACAACATCGCAGAGCCGAGTTTGAATGTTACGTCCAAGACCTCATCTAGTGTTATACAATAATAACAATGAAAAGCAGATCTGGTTCTGTATAATCCCAAGGTATTGTTGGATTTACGACATTCCTGTGGGGGGGCACCAAGTTCTGAACATCGTACTCAACTACCAGACGTCATTAGAACATCAGATAATTGAGTCATTGGCGTGATGATCTCTCACCTTTTCGAGGTATCCCCAGAGTAATGTTCTCCAATTTGACGCCGTAGACAACAGACCTTCAAACAAATGAGAGAACACGAAACGAACACTGATGCTTGGCCGGCAGATCGCCCCCACAAGCCGCGAAAGCTCGGTCTCGGAGACGGTGCCGTCTCGTGCCGTCCAGAATCTGTCGCCGGAGGGACACTTTGGAACGAACCCCTTTGTGTGTTGGAGTCTTTCCCCAATGACGACAATAGTGAACCCTGACTCGCATTCCCACACTAAAACACTTTTACCCTCGTCGCTGTCCCAGTGTCTGTTGTCGGGCCGGAGATCGTGAACAGGTATGCATGGGCAGAGAGCGGACAATTCACCGCTGTTAAGGCTTAGCCAGCCCGTTTGCTATTACTTAATTCTTTTCTGGAACGGCATCTCCCGAGTCCTGGCGGCTTTCAGAAGACGCGGCTGTGAGAGGTTTGGCCGTTGGCGGCAATCCGGTTGCACCGGCGTCCAGTCCGATCTCCGCGCCGTCCGTCAGGTTGCAGTTGTTCAACGGCGCCATTACCAATATCCAGACCGTGCCTTGTTCTCGCGGCAGCTTCCCAGCCCCGCCTCCAGGGGAGCCTGGCATAACTGTCCGGAGATCATCGTTGCAGCCATCTCACTTGGAACGGCGTGGCGAACTCACATGTGCCCCAAAAGCAACTGCATACTTCATTTGCCGGCCGCCAACCGGCTACGGGGAAAGTCTGTTCGATGCAGCAAGACACCACAAGAGGTAAACTTTGCCCATAAATCCTTGGCATCCAGCTAAAACGGGTTGGGTCTGAACGTTGCCCACGGACAACTTGACGCCTGCAGGGTCCAAGGTTATCCAGTTCGGCCAGCACTGATGTTCCCGAGTCGGGGATAGGGAATCTTCGACGGCGTTTGCTCTGCAGACCAGTCACTGCGCTTGTGTCGCACCCTCCATTCCACGCCAACCTTCGAATAAACTCCCCCAGACTGCCACCACACGCCGGCTTGATTCCTCAGATTCTAGCGTGTCTATTCGCCATCATTTCTAGCGCGGCACAGAAGTTCCGATGAGCGGCGGTCAATGGGTTCCAGGCCTTCATATGGACAGCCGTGCCCCAGAATTTCGCGCCCCCTCGTGGAAAAGTTTCCCTGCCCAGCAGCATTTCTCGCTCTTCTCCCTCGAGTCCCTGCGCTTCGGTCGGGGATGAAGGTGGACGTCTCGTCCAAGATCCTTCGCAGTCGACTGATGATCATCGACATCTAGCTTCACGATGGCGGGAACTCTTGTTCCTCCGTGGTACGAGGAGCATCCACCCTCGGTCAACGACATGAACATCGCCAGCATGTTTTGGGGATTCACGCTTGGAGTCGGGCTATGGAGTGGGGTCAAAGGATACCGACAGACTTTGGCGAGCTGGAGAAGGATACACCGGATCAACACGTATGTGTGGCTGATATGGTCAGAATGGATTGCGAGTATGGTTATTGGCATCATATCTTGGTGCTACCTTACGGGCAGGATTGACGCAAGGTATGCGCGGCAAATTCACATCTCAAGAAACCAACACTGACGGCTGTCTAGCTTCGAATACTTCTTCTTCCTTCGTAAGTTCCATCGAGTACGACCGACTTCTTCGCGGCACCGTTAACGAATCGGCTCCTCCAGTTGTTCTGTGGTCTATTCAAGTTCAATGTCTGATGCAAATCATCATCAACCGTCTTGCGATTCTGATACCGATTCAGTCGCATGCAAGCCGGCTGAAGTGGGGCGTCTTCGGGATCCTGCTCGCCGTCAACATCAGCGTTTTCTGCATATGGATCCCTGCGCGTCTTCAAATCAACCACACGTACATCCATGTCAACGAGATCTGGGACAGAATCGAGAAGGCAATCTTCTTGATCGTTGACGCAAGCCTAAACCTCACCTTCATCTATCTCGTCAAGTCACGCTTGATTGCCAGCGGCCTCACAAAGTACACGAGGCTATTTAACTTCAATCTTCTCATGATTGCAGTGTCCATGTCACTCGACGTGAGTATTATGCGTATGAAACCGTAACTGAGTGAATACTTACCCAAGTGGATACAGGTCATCTTGATAGGACTCATGTCTCTTCCCAATACTCTCATGTTAGTAATCCCTCGGGTGAAATCCTTGAGTAGACACTAACTTTCTCAGCTACGCCCAATTTCATCCCCTCGCCTATCTCTTGAAACTACATATCGAGATGGGTATGGCCGACCTCATTGCCAAAGTAGTCCGCGAGTCGCATTCCATGAACGCACACCTTGAATCCAGAAGAGACAGTAACGAGGGTGCTCCCGTTCCCAACCAAAAGAAATCAATATCAAGATCAACAGAGTCAAGATTCAGGAGGTTCTCCATGCCATATCTGGGCAGTCGATTTGTCCTATCCTCACAAGAGACAGCTTCGAAGAGGAATTCAGGAGAAGATACCCATGACCCCGGCCAGCAGAAAAGCTCAGGGTCAGGGCGAATAGTGCAAACAGAGATTCCCAGACGGCCGCGAGCCATGTCTCTTCGTCTGACGGCACCAATCGGCTTGTCTCCGCTTGAGCTTGCTCGACACTCTAGCTCAAGTCAACCAGACTCTGGTAGTACCATTGTGGACCACGAAGCGACGGAGTATGTTTGATGACCGATCCGGGCAACTTATGATACCCCAGGAGTTAAGGGCGCGGGAAAAATGTTCAAGAGCTGAACAAAGGTACTTGGTATCGGCGGAGTTCATAGGTTAATGATTTATAGTGGCTAGATTAAGCCACACTGATTGCTCGCGACTTAATGTGTTCCAGTGAAGGCACAAAAACGTCATATTCATTCTGGCAGCCGACTCAACCGTTCTTTTTCCATGGATATCCACTATCGGCAACCTCTCGAGCATGGGTTAGCTTGGCGATGATGATCCGCTTCACGTCCTTGATCCAGCATCTCCACCTCAAGTGGGTTCCGGCGTTGTGGCAGAGTGGTCTAATGCGCAAGACTAGAAATCTTGTTCCTTTGGGAGCGTCTGTTCGAATCAGGCCAACGTCGAGATTATATTTTTGCCCCCATCGCAACATGCGGAATTCTGTTGTTTTTACGCGACAACGCAGCGAACTTGTCCCTATTTACGCCCGATGATACTAACAGTTGCCTCACTGTAGTGGAGTCAATTATCGAATTGATGGAGTACAGTACAGGACAAAAGTGTAGTCACAATGGCGGACGTGGCATGATGAACGAACGAAATGATGGGAAATTAAGACTCAAAGCCTAATTCTGGTAGTGAAGTCTTGTACGAATAAAATCTGTTGTATCTAAAGCAACTCAAATGAACATGTACGTAATTCTCTACCGATCATCGGGGTATTGATCCACAAAATCTGTCCTCCCATCCAGCAACGCATCGGCATTGAGCCTCACACTCCACCTCACCATGTCGGTCATACTCTGATCCCTAAACCCATCCCCGTGGTTTCCAATGTCACTCATTGAGTTGAGAGGGCCAGCTGCACGATGGTGATGGAAGAGAGCTGGCTGCGTCGTCAAGCAATTGTGAGGCTTCCTTCCCTTGGCGCCTTCACAGAAGAACCTCAGAAGGATATCAACAGCATCACTGACATCCTTCAGAGCAACCTCTTGCAATAGCTTCCTTGCACCCTTCTGGCTGACTGCATAGCCAAGCGTGCAAACACCTTCCTGTGCGTGGTGAACAGCCCTGGTGTGCTCCGGGTACTTCTCCTTCAGGGTGAAGGGGATATTGAAGGTCCAGAGGTTCTTCTTCGGAGCGACAGTGACATCGTTTGTGTGGATGATGCGAGCCTTGGGCACCGTCTTGCTGTCCTCGAACGGGAAGTGCATGCCACAGTGTCCGATCCAGAGAAGATCCCAGTCGTCGCCATATGGCGAGACTTTGGGTGGGATTGTAGCGGGGAGATGCTCAAATGGGATGTCGGGTATCCTACCCACAGTGTTGTCGGTTGGCACTGGGTAGCTTGGGTCGACGTAGGACAAGGGCGCCTCCGCCAAGGGTTGGATGAGTGCTTGCGTCGACAAGGCGAAGTCGTGTAACTGGTGCCTAATCCTGATGTCCCAGTCGACGTCATCTTCGAGGATGAGGGCAGAAGTCAAGTTGCGACGGACGATTCTAGGAAGGAGTGGATCAGCAAAGGAGTCGGTTGTCTGAGAGGATGGGCGCGTCTCACTCGCCAAGCGCGTTCATGTGTCCCCGCCAGCAGCCAATTGCTCCATTACTGAGCTTATCATGTTCGCTCGTCTTAGGGATAGCCTTGTCCGGCACCCTGTCCCCGGGAATACCATCGACGAACTCGATTTCCATGTCGCTCAGTGCGGCCTGGAGAAGAACGCCATCTCGACGGTCTGTCCTTGATGGAAGGCCGATGACGAAGATCTTTTCAAACTGCAGATTGTTGTGTCAGTACAACACCCAAATCAGAGGCCAAGAGGAGACTCACACCCAATGTGCTGTTGTTAATCTTGCTCATCAAATCTGGCAAGGATGAGCTCCGCCTTTGCCGGATCTGGCCGAGGAATGGATTATGCAAGAAGAACACAAGTGTGACAAACACTGCCCCAAGGATACAAAGATCCCTCTTGGACGTCGACCTGACGGGCATGAAATGCATCTTCATCTCCTCACACGAAAACAATGGGGGAAAAGAAGAACGAGGAATTCCTAAAATTTTGCGCCATGGGTTCCGCGAGTGCCGGGCACTTCTTCTTAAAAAGCAGATTTGAGCAAACAGACCGTATCAGGCATGATGGTGTGGGTTGTCAAATCTTACCCGGCGGGATGTATGGGGCCGGATCAGCCAGCCCCCAACGTCCAAATTTGCGAATAGCAGCTTTCCACTGATAGGCCACGATGCATGGGGGGCATAGTGTGCGGCATGGCTCTCCTGCATCAACTGCGCCGGAATGCATATCCGTAGCCCGAAGCAAACAACTTGCAGGCGAGTTCCAAATTAACCTGGAGCTAAGGGGCCCGGAGCAGAGGGAAGAAAAGGGGAATGAATTGATTGTTTGCTTTGCCTCACGGAGCTGAGTTTTGGTTGTGGTGTTGGACCTGAAGCGGTTAACGCCATCGCTTGGCAATACGAGTTTGTGTTGGTGCAAGTTGGGTTAATCTGCATGCGAAGTGGATCGCTAGACTTTCGTGATTGGACCATTAGCAGGGAGCTGAATCGCAAGCGCCGTAGCCGTTTTCCAAACCATGGGCAATGCGATAAAGCCCCCTTTGGTGGTCTACCCACTATTGAAAATCCACATTGGCTCTTTATGTTTAGTTTTAAGCTTGAATTCTCTACGAAAGTCCGGATATCGTGACTCGAGGATATGCTGTGGTCGCAGTGGTCCCCTTACGATGGCCTTGACGGGCAAGTGGTTGCTTGCTTTTTCCAACAATGTCGATGTCAACCCTGGCTTATCGCAGCAGGCTGCAAATTGTGCCTCGACGATCTACGCACGTGGTTGGTCCAGTTGAGCAGGGTGTTGCTGTTTGTTGTTCCAACATGATACCAAGGAGTGGGCCGGGGTCCCAGGCTGTCGGGTTCAACTCAGCAAGGACCACGATCAAGTTGGAGCATCTTAATAAAAGAACAAATGTCAGAGTCAACGGCTCTCCCTCTCACCTTGCGGAATAGCAAGCCAGTTCAACATGCTCTTCCTTGCTGTGTTACTATTCACCACTGTCCCTTTGGTGTCTTCCCAGTTCCTCAACCCGTCTCAGAGTAGAGAGCTTTGGAGAATTGGGCAGACACGGAAGGTTCAATACAACACTAAACTCGAGAAATACACCATCGCCCTTTGGCAACAAGCCATAGCAGGAGGTTCTGCGACTCTGGGACCGATCATTGTTGGTAAGAGTTGACAGAGTTGATTGTCTCACAAGGTCACGTCTAACTTATGTCATTTCAGAAACAACAACAGGTCCAAAGAGAGAGTTTGAATGGAAGGTTGACCTCGAAGAACTGGATTTGGGCGCCTCAAATGTCTTCTTCTTCTGGCTATTCGAGGGAGACAAGTCCGTTCAAGGACAAGTGAAAAAAGGACAAGCCTTTTCTTCAGCCTTCTTCAACATCACCGACGAGCCCGAACCGAGCAGTTCATTCTCCATCAAGTCTTCGACAACCCGAACTTCGACTTCAGTCGCTTCCTCGTCCACATCGTCCACCACGTCGCTAGTCTCATCGACGACAGAAAATGAGTTGACTACAACTACACCAGAAGCAGCTGCAACAACACAGGCGCGTATATTGCCAACCGCACAAGAGCCGGGGCCAACAGACAAGACAAAAGCAGGCGACGCTTCGACGAGCAACATCCCAGAAGTCAGTGTTGCAGACCCAAACAGTCTTTCTGTTGGGGCTCAAGCGGGCATAGGTGTTGGGGTAGGGCTCGTCGGCGTGACTTGTGTTGTGTGCGTTATGCTGTGGTACAGGTACCTCAAGAAGAAGCAGCAGACAATTTCCGAACTCCATGGTAGCACGACCTTCCCACAACTGCCTGGATACTCGAGAAGGCACGGGGTTGGGGGTGAGGATGCGGAGTCCCCTGTGGATAAGCCAGGTTATTATGTGAACAAGAGGCCTGTGGAGATTGACTAAGGGTTCAGTGACAGAAGTTAATGTACAGACTACGCTGGGCGTGTATTATTCATAGATGGCTTTCAAATGACAAATCTTTACAACTTTGGGCATCAAGTCAAGCTCAAGTCCAAGTTCTTAAACTAAGGTACTTACTCTCCGTCGAATTCTTGTGCTCGGATGTCCAACATCACCGGCCGGAAGTGGGGCCCATCTCGACGGCATTCGAGAACACTGCCTGCTCAGAGGCGACTGACAATTTTCAAGAATAATGACGACCTGACTACTGTTGAATCGGGCCGGCCCCGAAATGGTGAAATGTAGGTCGCCCAACCAGATCAAGATCAAGTTCGCACCTGATTTGTGAAAGACCCAAATAGGTGTTAGTCTCAATCACATCGGCCATGACATCTAGGCTGTCGACCTGCATCATTCTACGCCCTACTCTTGTTTCCTTTTTGGCTACCTAATAGTTGAATCATTCAGCAAAGCGGCTTGACATCCGGGCTACAGCTATGGCTGAGCTGCCTGCCCTGTTGAAGGGCGACAATGTGAAGCCCGCTTGTGGCTTGGGCAGTCAGAGCGGAGTCTTGCCTATCGCAGCTGTCGTAGGGGGAGCTTTTACCAACTAAGACCTTGAGGCTGCGAAGGCGGCATGTGACCCGGTGAAGCAGATTCCCTGGCTCAAAAAGGTCCCTGCTGGACCTGGTGCTCCTCCGGCGGAAGTTCTGGCCATAGGCATCTCGGAAAAGATAAGCGAGGAGTTCAAGAACGGTCTGCCAGCACCTGGAGTCTACTGGTGGTGAAGCTTCTGGGTAATTGCGGTGTCACTTAACAACAATGAAAACATGACTGCCGATGAGGCAGTGAACCAGACATACTTTTGACAGTGCCCCAAGAAGAAATTAGCTACGATCCCCTCACTTGTATTTGCTCTTGGGAAGGGAGTTGACCTGTGTTATTCATTGAATGAATGACAAATTGTTCCAGTCGTGAACTAGAGCGGGGGCAAACTCGATTGGACCTTTTCGTGTAAAGCGAAAAGTAGCGGTAATCTGCGAAGATAGACTTTGTCCAGGACCCAGGAACATTTTGCCCGCGCCCTGGCACCGGTATGAACGCACAGCTGCAAAGGCCAGAAAAATGTTGAAGATTTGGAGATACATGACAGGCTTATCCATGGGTATCACTGCAGTAGTCTTCGCATTATTTGCTCCCATAAACTCTGCAAAAAGGCCCGAAATGCAACTTGACTCGGTTCTCCCCCGCACGAAACGTGCGAAGAACGCACGAAGAAGATCAACGGAGCCCGGGCGGCACCGGCTTGGCATACGGGTTCGCTCCCACCGGCCCACGCTCACCGGCCCGCACCGCCCTACCTCCGACATTCAAGACCCGCTGCCGTCACTCATGCCACCACTGAAGAGGATATCGCAATTGGGGTGAGAATGATTTGATGAAAGAAACCGTCCAAATATCAACAAGTTCAGGCTCGCTCAATGAACCTGGACTGTTGACCATTTGATTTTATTACCCGATCGCATGATTAGCTAGGCCTAAATCATTAGACCGCTAAAGAAACTTTGGGGTTCAACGCAACTCGGAACTCTCGGACGGGACTACTCCAGACTAATTCACGATTGCAAAGGTACACATAGCTTTACTACTGCACATGGGAATTCAACATGCGATTCCCGGTACCCATGCCCATGCGTCTCATGGGTCGAAAAGATCTTATCACCCGATAAACACTGAAAGAAGGGTTGCGCTTGACTTTACCCCTTGTATTAAATACGTGTTGGGAACGCTTTTCATTACTGCGGACTCCTGAGTTTTTGTATTTGAGGGAATAATCGCTAAAAGATACTAGACTCCATCATGATCTTGATACCGCTGGCAATCATTCTCAGCGCGGCTGTAATATACGCTACAATTCGTGGGATACATCTGCTATGGTTTCATCCATTGGCAAAGTATCCTGGACCTAGGATTGCTGCCATATCCAATCTGTGGTACATATACGCCTGGTATGCCTTTCTCCATGACTTAATGTAGCATAAGAATACGGCTGACCAGGAGGGCTCGGCTAGGCTTTCTGGAAGATATCCTTGGATTATTGAACAGCAATTTCATATTTACGGTATCAAATTACGCACCACCTCTCGCGAGACCCCATTCTGACTAGAACAGGCGATGTCGTTAGAATCGCGCCGAACGATTTGGTCTTTCGTACACCACAAGCTTACAAGGACATCTATGGAAGCACCATAAGGCGACGAGAGATATTCGTCAAAACTGACATGCAAGACTTGTCGGAATTTACTGGATTTCCTGACCTTGGTGTCGCCGCTGAGAGGAACCCGGAAACTCATGCCCAAGTGGCACGCGCGCTGCAGCCATCCTTTAGCTCGCGCGTTCTCCAGGGCTGTCACGGTGTGATTCACCAGGTTGTTGACGAGTTTGTCACGCAACTTGAGAGACGAGGCGAAGTCAACTTAACAGAGGTAATTCCTCGAAGGTGACAACCACATAGTTCGCACCGTTGACTTCAGCTAGTGGGTCGATTACTTTGCCCATGACATTTCCGGCGAGTTGGTGTATAACAGGGAGGCGAAGATCATGAAGTCAGGTAAGACTCCTACTTGACATCACAAGAAAATAGTTGGCTAACTAAAATTTTCCCATCACAGGAGATCCAACGCCGGACATAATCGCATCACGAAAAATGTCATATCTAGGAGCAGTCATCGTGGCATTGAAACGGTTTCCCCTGCTGAAGTTCCCTCTATTCGTTTGCCTAATTCCATGGGCTTTGGCATCTGGCATATCCACCTTCGGCAAAACTGTCCAAGGGTACGCACGCGCGCGGATTGCGAAAGGTGGCAAAGTCCGACATCTAGACCTCTTGGAGCCCATCATACCCCCTGAGGGGTCAATTGTGTCACAAGAAAGCAAGAAGCGCAGCGACGACTGGATCGTTGCCCAAGCCAACTCACTTATGGCGGGAGCTTTGGGTCCGGTCACTAACGCCATTATTTCGTCGATTCTCCTTTTGTGCGATTGGCCGGAGACAATGAAGCGATTACAAGAAGAAGTCCGGGCCACATTCGAGAGCTACGACGACATCACAGTGGAGGCATGCCAGTCTGCGTGCCCCTACCTTAATGCCGTAATTGAGGAAGACTTGCGTCTTGTGACACCAGCACCGTTTGGCCTGCCAAGGTACAGCCCAGGTGCAGATGTCGATGGTCATTTTGTACCTCCAGGGGTATGTCCTTTGCATCGGTTCGTCTCAGAGTAAAAGACTTACTGTGAACACAGATCACTGTGCAGACTTGCAACTTCGCAGCAGCTCGCAACCCTGATTATTATTTCTTACCACGAGAGTTCCACCCGGAGAGATTCCTACAAGAAACTCATCAGTGGTATGATCGACGCTTCAGTAACGACACCAAGCACGCCGTCATGCCCTTTTCGATTGGCCCACGACGGTGCACTGGTGCAACTATTGCATATACGGAGCTACGCCTTATACTCGCCAAACTGGCATGGGCACTTGACGTAGAACTACCTGCTTCGGGCAAGAAAGTGAGCTGGGAAGAAGACGTGAAGGTATACGCAACATACCGTTTCCCAAATGTGTGGATCAAATGCGAGAAGGCAAAGTTGGTTTCTTTAATTGCCTGAGCTGAAGGCCAAGTTCATGGCTAAGTCATTTGCCCTGGAGGGGCACTACACAGTCAGATAGTAGACCTTGAAATAGAGTCAATTCTTCGTACGAAAGAGACTGCGTGTATCTCGGTATTGCCTTGCCGCTGCTGGACGCCTCGTCGGATCCTATTCTGAGGTCGGAGATCAATGACGGAATGCTGAACCTTATCATAACGTCCTCAAAGACTTCCCATCCATACGCTTTATATCTTCTAGCAACGCAAGCCTTATGTAAGCAAGACCAATGGCTCGATTTGCCCTGGAGATAATCATGCTGATTCAGGTCCTTGGGGCTATTATGGACGTCTTGACAAACGTTGATCAAGGTCCGATGAAGGCCGAGCAAGCCTTATCATTATTTGAAACCCGGGCAACAGGTCTGTCTTTCTGTCTTTTAGGTAGACATAATATTATTGAGGCCATTTCTCGCTAGACACACTGCTTTAATCAGAACTATCAACTTGACTGCGACCGGAGACTAGAGTTCGACAGATATTTGTAGATAGGCTATCAAAACCGCATCGAAATGTTTAGGACATTAAGAGCCTAACAACCTCACAGCTTTTCCCGATGCTATCTTTCTTTCTTGGTAAAGCAGCCACCAGGATCTCCTATCAGAGAACGACATGGAGACAGAACGCATCAGAATTGATTTTAGCACCTTGAGAATATCTATCCAAAGCGCCAGGAATGTGGAAGTGATAACTCCAAACAGTTCTGGCTTTGTCAGAGGCACTTCCAGCTTTGTGAAGAAACAATTTGATCTTGCGAGCTATCAACCAGACCATGGATTTAGCAAGATAATTATCAAAACTTGACGAACGGGAGTATCTTCCAGATGAAAGCACGGCATTTCCCTAGGATCCACTCATTGGAAGTAGACATACAGCTGGATGCCGCAAAAAGCACAACGGAGCAAGTGAATAGCAATAGACAACTGCAAGTTCTCTTCGTTCTTGCACTTTTCATACGACTCACAATTGAACGAAAACTTATACCATGTACTCAAAAAGCCACAAAGACAAATCTCATAGGAAGTTTTTATCATCTCTTTTCTGGGCATAGAAGAAGACGCCGACTTTCCAATTCCTTTCTTGCAGGATGTATTCACATCTGAACTATTAGGGTTAAGGGAATGCATGCTTGAAAATCTTTGGCAACCTCTAGATAGCCTGCCGGTCTCCGACGCTATTTCCAAACCCAAGACATGAACTTCAGCCGCAACTCATTGATAGACATTATCGCTAGAAGTTTCGCACTATCTCGGAATGGCCGTCTGTTGACCTGTCACTTGTAGGGCTGGATCATTGACCCCACCTAGATATGGATCAACCACCCTTCCAGGATGCTGTTTGGGAATAGCGGCATATCAACGGGATCAGCCGCTGCCGAAAGATTGCGCGATGAGCGGGGCAACCCGAGCAGCTTCGTGGCAGAATAGGTCATAGAATAGAATCTCAATCCGCTTGGAGTCCTTCTGAACTTCCTGCTTTTCCCTATATGTTCCATTTGATCATTAATTTGTCGCTCTCGTGCTGATGAAACTCCTTGGCCTGTCATCGTACAGTGCGCTGAAGAAGCCACATGAAGCTGACAGGCGCACTTCTCTTACGTCCGGTAGAATGAGACCCTTAGAATCGTGTAGCCTCTATCAAATCATTACCAAGACCGCTACTGGTTAATAATTACGCGAAGCCGAGACCGAAGAAAAGAGCAGTACATGGGACCAATTCTGCGCGCGGTGGAACTTGACATTTTCCCCTTCCCTCTGGAATGGAGATTCAGCTCAACAAGGCGACCTATTCATATCCAACTGACAATTACGGCAGACGGCACGCCAGAATACTGGGAATTCATCGGATACTGACGTGACACGCCCCGGGATGGACGGGAACTAGTCTTTATCAGTCCACGGTGGCATGCCGCAACTTGTCATGGCTCTTGGTGCACAGACTCTCTGAAGGTCCCGGTGTTGGCACAGTGCAACACACACAGGGAGAGGGAGCGAATGAATATACGCGTATCCTGGCACTGGGACCAGTGGGTTTTCTTAGCAAAGTTTAAGCTGTCAGTTGCAAGAATTCATCTCATTGTCTCTCTAGGCACGGATCCACCTTAGATTGCCTCCCACTTCAGCCGTTACAAATTTAGCAGGCCATCGATCATGACTCCAGCCGTACATTGACCAAAATTCTTCTTCGATTTCTACATTGCCTGCTATGCTTCACAATAGCGTACGGCCAAGCAAGAAACGGCGCGAGAATTTCAGCATGTATTCCGACTTTACTTCACAGAATTCGTTCGAGGGTCAAAGCTGCATGCGTGAAGATGTTCCCATCCGGTTCCCTGAGTCACAAACCTGTCACTAACCTCCTAGTGAGTCGCCCAGCATGAGTTGACTTCGGCGGGGCCGTCTCCCCATATTGTAAAGGTGGTACAGGATATTCTTGTTATAATCATAATCCACACAACCCCCGTACTACCCCTAAGAGATCTTCTAATTGGAGACGCTCGTGCCTAAAGAGGGCTAAGTTAGGAAAAACTACCCAGTATCAAGGCCTCTGGCCAGTAGGACACCCTGCTTCAGCGGATTACGACTTTAATGAGATTGCTTGTACGGTTGGCAACTCATGCTATCCATGGAGTATGTCATAAATGGCAATCAGCCAGTATATAATATTTAGACTCTGTTCGCATTTTAGAGTTATCTCGATGCCCCAAACAACCGTCACTCATTTCTTTTTACTTTCGAGCAGCTCTCGCGCAGCTACCACCTAATATCTGACCCTATTCAATCTTTTAGTTCAATATGCTTTTCCAACACCTTTGCGCTTTTCTGCTCGCGGTCATTCCGCTGACCTCCGCGGCAGTTATCCGTCCGTTCGCTGTGAGTATCCATCAGCTCTAATCGACAACCGGTCGCTGACAAAAACACAGAAAAACAACGCCTACTGGGTGGACGTCACAAAGTCTCGAGGCGGCCAGGTGTGGGACTTTGCCGTCTACGGCGACGGCTACGCCAAATTCGACGATGACGGCGACCGCAAGAACCTCGACTACGTGGAGGTCGACACCACGGCCAAGCGCCTGACCGTCCACAACGCCCAGAACGCGTTCGACACCACCAAGCCGCGCCTCAAGATGCGCGAGGTCCTCAAGGAGTGCTGGACGATGACATCCCTTCAGCCGGCCGAGCTGAAGGAAGTGGCGGCTACCTGGATCCAAAACGAAGACATGAACAAGGCCCTCGCGGACTGCCGCACGGAGTTGAACAAGGGCCCCAGGGGGAATTTCGAGGTGTCGGCTACGGACGGCGGCAGCGCTCAGCAGGTATGCTGGGCCAGGCTCGGAAAGACCATCTTTGCCGCTTCCATCACGGGCGCTATTGCGGACTTCGACATCAACAAGAAACTTGTCAAGATGGAGGTGACAAACTCGTGGACAGGAGATGACCTCCTCTTTACTTTCTCTGCTTGAATGGTACTGGGCGTATGGGACCCCGACGTCGAGGCTAGGAGTCTATGTCGAGTGGGTTCTGAAGCAGTGTAAACAGTAATTGCAATATACCCTAACCAAACTTTCACTCTCAACTGGTGTTGGTGTTGTGATACGAATCATCATTCTTGGGACGAGTCTCTCACAGCGCAATTGGGACATTGTCACAGCCTTTTGCCTAGCTTTCGTTTCATGTGCAATTTGACAGAAAGCACCAACATCAGCGTGCCTGAAATCACTGCAACCACAACGACAAAATAAAAGAACAATATTTTGAATATTTTTAAACTTGGTATCTTTACACCAACATTGCCACCGCCAAACCGAAGCCCACTAAGCTTCCCATAGCCTCAACCCGAGCGCCAGCCGCAGTAGGCAGCGACGGCGTGCTCGTTGTAGTCGTTCCATTACGGCCACGAGTTCCAGTGGGAGCAGGTGGCGTAGGGGTCGACGTGTCAATCAACAAAGTTGTCGGCACAGTCATGACGGTGGTCGGAGGCAGAATAGCCGAGCCATCATCACTGGTAACCGGCGCGGCGGTGGGAGCCGAGGTAGGCGCCGAGTCCGGAGCGGAGATCGGGACAGATGCGGGCACTGAGCTCGGGGCCGCAGTCGGCTTTGCGGAGGCTGCCGGCTTTGAAGGCTGAGCCGAGACGGGCCTGGTCACGTTCAGCTCGGTGTTCCACGTCGCGAGAACGCACTGCTTCATGAGGTCGTTGTCCGTGTAGCTGTTGCCGGACTTCTTCGGCGTCAAGCTGAGGACGTAGTCGGTGCCGAAGCTGCCGGCGGCCCACCCGACGAGGCCAATGAACACATCCGAGTTCTGGTTGATGAAGGTGTTCTGCGCGCAGAAAGCCGTGAAGCACTGATGTCCGTCAGCCCTATGCTCTCGGTTGCGTCGATCATACAGTAACATCATCTGAAACTTACCGAAGAATCACTTGAGGCCCCTGTCTCGCTGACCAGCCCCTTACGGCCCTTGGACCGCAGATACTCAGCAACAGTCCTGAAACTCTCCACATTATCCGTCGTGCACGGCTTGTGCGTGCCGCTGTTGTCCTCGTCCAGGTACTTGTGCACGTCGATGATGAGGTTATCGGTCGTCCCGTCGGGGTTCGTGATGGCCGTCAACGCATCCGCACTGCCGCTGCTGACTAGGAACTCGGCCGAGTTGAAGTTGGTACCGGGCAGCAGGATCATCTGCTTCGTCGCGCCGGCTCCGCGAATCGCCGTGACGACCTTCTGGCAAGTCGCCGCCCAGATCTTAACGTCGAGGTCGTGGGGCTCGTTCATGAGCTCGAAGACGACCTTCTCATTGTCCTTGTACTTCGTCGCCAGCTGCGTCCAAAGAGACACGAACTGGTCGTCCGTCGGTCCTCCCTGTCCGATGATACCGCCGTTCCATCGCGCGAAGTTGTGGATGTCGAGCATACAGTAGGCGCCGGTCGCGAGGCATTTTTGCATTACTTGGTCGTATTTGCCCAGGTTGCCGGCGTTGAGGGTGCCTCCGAGCTGGTTGTTGACGAGGAACTGCCAGCCGACAGCTGAGGGGTGTTAGTGGGATGATCATTGGCAGACTCGAGGGTGCATACGCAGGCGGAACATGTTGAGCTTGTCATCGTTGACAAAGTGGTTCATCTGACCCTCGCCATCACCGCCGCCGAGAGAGCTGAGAGGCAGCTGGGTCTTGCCGGTAGGGCAGCTTCCCTGTCATGGATCGTCAGCATCTGTCACCACCACCAGCCCTGACATCATGACTTACATCGATCTCACAACCAAAGTCACCACCGGATATCGCAACTCCCTACAAGCCAAAGCATTAGCTGTCGTCCCATGTCTCGCAGATCATACGACTTGCCAAGAACTGCACCCTGGCGACCGCTGCCGCCGCCAACCCCAAAAGCGTGAATGTCTTCGAGACCATATTCGAACCTGAGCGAATGAAAAGAAGCGAATGTGAAAGTAGACGGTTACTGGGTAACCAAAAAGAAGGGATTCAATCCGAAGAATGAAAAGAAAAGAAACAGCGCGTGGCCTGGAAGAAGCGAAGGTACAGACGCAAAAGGGGCCTTGGTGTTGCAGCAAACTCCCAAAAGGAGAACCAGAGGTCGTTCGCAAACGGGACGGGCGGCGAGCCGCATTACATATTCCTCTCCTTGCCCCTCGGTGGGATGACCATGGAACACCCACGCATAAGAATCGATCACAGGAAAAATGCTCGTGCACCCAAGAATAGCAGCTTCCATACGACCATCATTTGCTGACGGGGACGGCAGAGAGTGGATATTGTTGGCTCCTGTCCCCCAATCGTGCGCACCCGGGCTGAGCGAACAGAGAGAGAAAAGCCAAGCCCCAGGCATGCCATCTGATTGATGGTCGTTTCTGTGCGACAGATTCATGCGGCGAGCGCCACGAAGCCCGGTCGGACGAGGGCCTGCATCAGACGGTGGGAGTTTCATGTGCGGACACCAAAGCCAGGGGATCCCGCGGGTCCCTCCCCAGGGCGAATACCACCTAAGCAAGACGAAAGAAGACCAGACTAGGCCTCTTTCTCTCTCTTCTGCACTGACGGGTTGCCGAAGCAGTGGCACACTGCCCACATTGTGTGGAAATCAAGCGATTGGGGATGGGGACCGCGGGGGATTCGACGCCATGGATGGATCTTTGGGGACGGTCTTGAGCCTTGGCCGGAGAGTGCGACTTCAAGCAGGTTGGATCATGAGCTGCGGGAGAGCGAAAAGGTGCACCTAGAGGCTGGGGTCTCGGGCTGGCCGGGGTGCGGCAGGATGACCCGCCGGTGCGGCGAGTCGAGCGTTCCAAGTCAACGGTTTGCAATTGAATGCGGCTTGGATTTGATTGCTGCGAATGGAAGTTGCAAACGGCGTCAGCCCCAATGCGCCACTTCAATGTCACTGTGATTTGAAGGATGATGGGCGATCAATCGAAGATGTTCATGCTGAGCGCGCGATGGGCTCAGCTGACTCAGTGACAGAAGAGCGACAACATGAGCCAAGAGACGGTTGAATCAACAAATGGCAACCGATTCTCGGCCCGATGGCGTTGGTCGTATTGCTCGGGATGTTTGCTTCGTGCTCATGAGCGACGTCACACGGCAGCATCGCAAAGTGACCTTGCGTTCATCGTAACCTCTTGTCATGGATACGTCTTGTCAGCTCCATTCTGGCACGAGCCTGAAGTGCAATGGCGCGAGCTTTGACGACTAGATTGCGGGTGTTGGTCGACATTCAGGGGCAGCCCAGCGAGCCACGAGAGCCTCTAAAACTAGGGCGCCGCCGCTAGAGAGGACTCAAAGACACACACGGCGTTTAAAATGTCCGTGACAGCCGACACATCGTTACGCTCGTCGGTTCCTCTGCTTTGTCTCGCAACAGCTCGTATTGAAGACTGTAACGGCGCCATTTGTGGCCTTCGAGAAAGTGACCTGTTGTGATGTGCAGTGTTGCCAGAAGGAGAACTCTCCGCGTCCGAGGCGTTCGGGAACCTTTGCCGACGCGTGTCCCAACGGCTCGAACCCCCTGGCATGCAATCAACACCAGACCGAATAAGAAGATCTTGATCGTCTGATGAAAAGAAAAAAATCTTCCGAAACTAGGGGCACCGACGGCATGGATGCAAATGATCCTGACGGATGGATTCGTCGAGAAGACGCCCAAAGCGGCAATGATGAAGGGGATATGGCGGGCACGTCGCAGGTGAAGCAATCTTGCCTGGTCAGACATTTCCTCAAGCCACACGATGACCCATCCATCTCTTGATTAGTAAGTCATTTCCGGTGTCTTTCAAGATGCAGGCCCACTTGGCGTTTGAGGTTTCTGTTTCTGCTGTTCGTTCAAGTTGAGATGTTTCCCGTCTTCGAATCTTACAGATGCCAAGAGACCATTTCCTTGCAAATACTCTTCAGCAGAATTCTGTTGTTCTTCGTAAGGATCACCGATAGCGGACTGCATCCTTCTCGTCGCAATGATTGTCTCCAATGGTATCATAGTGGGGCGCGCGGGGAACGTAATGAACGCGAAGATAAATACCAGATGAAAGTAGCATGATGACTTTATGAATTAGGAACAACGTCAATTCGCATATTCTTCGACTGTCATCAAGAGCTAAAGTCAACAGTCTTCAAATCAAACATCTCAAAATGGCATCCTCAAAGCAGAACCCGCCCCTCCTTGATCATATCGTCATCCTCTTACCCCACCAAGTCCTCGCCAACCTCCCACCCTGGCTCTCGGACGAATTCACCATCCTGACCGGCGGCCGCCATGCCGATGGCCGCACCGAGAACAAGCTCGTAATCTTCGCCGACGGGACCTACCTGGAGCTCATCTCCTTTGTCGCGGGAATCAGCCCAGAAGAACGGCTCAAGCACAAGTGGGGCGCGAAGAAGGATGGAACCATCATCGACTGGGCCTACTCCCTTGTCGACGAGTCTGGCTTCTCTGCGATCCAAGAGCGAGTGAACGCCGCGCAATCCCTGGCAACATACGACGACCCCGTCCCGGGCGACCGGATTAGACCGGACGGCGAGGAGCTGAAGTGGGCCGTTGCGCTGCCCGGGCCGGAGGGAAAAGTGGAGCGGGGCGAGCTGCCGTTCTGGTGCTTTGACCGGACGCCGCGCAAGTTGCGGGTGCCGGACCATGTCGAAAAGAATGTGACGCATCCCAGCCGCGCACTGGGAGTTCACTCGGTTGAGGTTGACGTCAGCAGTGAGGACTTTAAGAAGGCGTACGCTGGTATTATCGGACAGCCCGGTCAGGGAGAGAATGGCGGGACGTGGGCATTTGACGTCCCGGTTCGCCAGTTTGAGGACCCCAGACATATTCAAGTAACGGTTTCTGGAGGGGTATCACCTGTTGGTTCTATTCGGCTGGCTTTGTACACCGCTAAGGGCACAGCGAAACGCGAAATTCGTGGAGATCTCGGCGCTGGCGTCTCAGTGAAGATCGATCTGATCCCAGTCTCTGATAGTGCTTGATTATTCTACAGAGGTGCCTGAAAACTCAAATTCACAACTCAAATGACTACCAATACACTGTTCCATGATGTATACCGCATCGAACTACGTCCCTCTCGCTAGCTCCGTCACCGCAATTCAACAGGGATCAGTCTTTTCAGTCCCTCCGACGACCACTCAATGCTGGCAATTCAAAAATGTGTGATAAGTAATCGAAATTTGGAATGAAATCATCGGCTTTTACCGCCCAGACAATGCCCCAAGTCCGCTCACCTCCACCTTGTCGTATGTTCTCACCAGGCTCGTGGTTCCCGGTCCAGATTCAACCCAATTTCCGTGAACCTGGCCCTTGGTCTTAAACGGCAGCTGAACCACCGCCACGGGCTTCTCAAAGCTCCGGGTATCCAACACCACCAATTCACTACCGTCCACGTCATGATGATGAACCATGCCAAGCATCCAGCCGTCACCCTCCGGTGCGTCATTCGACCGCGGGATGAAAATAGGCTCTTCCACGGTACAGTTCGGTCCGGGGCCAAACAGGATCTCCTTGTCTTCGTGCTTTTCTGACTTACTCACAAGCATGTACCCGTTCAGCCCTACGGGCAAAATTGGCGGAGCGGAAGATGCCTTGTTGGGCATGATGACAGGCAAGAAGATGTTGTTGTACGATTGCGTTTGGAACCGCTCGTCAATGCGTGCCATCTCGCCCGGTAGGTCAACGATCACCGTGGGGTCAACGGTATTGGTTTTCGTAGGCTGGCTCAAATCGATGGACCACCGGACGTAATCAGCCTTCATGTCGCCGAACGGGTTTCCCTCGGTGGGCGTGTCGAACATTGGAAAGGGGCTGTACATCATCCTCGAAGACTCCATGGAGATCTTGACGCTGTTCGCACCTTCATCCCACTCTTCCCAGGCTCCGGCAGTGTGCAGAAGCATGGCGTGCTCCCAGTGATACACGCGATACTCGCCGGGGCTCCAGCCTGCCGGCAGTCGACTTGACGCGCGTCGCGGAACAACTACGAATGTTGCAGGACGGTCTCTCTTGTACTGCCAGTGGTGGCCTCCAGCCTTCATCTGAGTCTCGTCGGCATCGTACGGCCACAGAACTAGGATGATGAAGTTCTTCGTGATGGCACAGTCATGTATGAAAGCCAGCCAAGGCGACTTCACCCACTGCTCGTCACGGACTTTGCCCTCTTTGTCGAGGGTGTAGATCACAATGTCATCCGTGCAAAGTCCTTTAGCTTCGTACCCGAACACCACCAGCTCGTTGGTAAACGGATCAAACTTTGGGGTGCGCAGAGAATGTCAAGCCTGGGGACTTGAACGGGTCGTAACCCAGGGTTTCGAGGGTGTTGGGTTCGATCTCATACGGCAGCGCCGATTCCTTGAGGGCCAGGAGCTTGCCTGCCCAGAAGACAAGGTTCGTGTTGGCTGTTGAGTCGATGGCAGCCCGAACACATGGGTGGTGAGAGAAAGGATTACGGTAAAGATCGAAGAGTCGCTTCTTGGCATGCCTTTCCAGTCGGAGACGCTCAGTGTCGACGTATCGTATTTTCAAGTCGACACGACCGTCTTGAATCCGGAACGCGCAGACATTACCGTCCCCCTCGATAGGTGGGTTTTCTTCGGGAGGAGGGTAGAAAGGATCCACGAGGATACGGTAGAAGGTGCCGCTGAGTTGGCTGGGGATCTTCCCAAAGACGGGGAGATCTTCGACCTCGCCCTCAAAACGTCCTTTGACGCCGTGATCTGATGGTCTCAAATGATGAGACCAAGCTGATTCGAGGCCAAAGACCTTGTTGGCACCGTTGGCACCGTTGGCACCGTTGGCACCGTTGGCTTTCTGGTGTTTTTGTTCCATGATAGAGAAAGTTGTCCAAACTTAACTTGGGGTAAAAAGATAGTTGCAATGATTACGAGAATTCGATGAGGCTTGATGAACCGGCGGGATGCTTCGAAAACAAGCTGGAGATCGTACTGACAACCTCATCACCAGCTGGACAGCGCTTTTCTTTTATGCTTCATCTTACAGCAACCATCTACATCACCACAACCGCCCAGTGAGACGCCGCGGATTTCTCATCAGCAGTCTCAAGGCCGTCAAAAAACATCCGGATCCGAAATTCATGTTTGTAACCAAGACTCAGTACTCTCTGACCCGGCCTCCAGGCCAGCCAGCATAAGGCCGTGCGCAACTGCCGTGGTCAAATTCCGTTTCATTCCTAGTCGTGATCTCCAGGACACGGAGGCAATTGCACAAAGACTTGCCGTTCCGTCTCAACTTGAGAAGGTGTAGGTCGGCGACCTGCGGCCATGACTAGTGGGTAATGAACTACCTAGAGAAGTACCACAACCCGTCCTTGGCGCCGTCCAGAATGGCCAGGAACTTCAGACGACTATTAATAAGCGGCCATTCATTGGGATTGTAACTGGTAGGCATGCCTGACATCAGATGGTCTGACGATCCCGCTGAGCTAAGCGGCGAAACATGGCAGTCCGCCCATGCGCCGGGTGTGGGGATTTGAGGCTCACCGACGGTACCAAACGGAAGACTTACAACCCATGAGATTGGCTGGTTATGACGACCTCAAGCAACGAAATTGAAAAGTTTCCGGTGGGATTGTGTGAACATTTTCGGTATGTGGGCGAGCACTAGTATTGGCATCTTTACATTGTCTGCGCACATAATTACTTGGGCCATCGCCGTGGACTTAGGCGAATGACGCGAGTACTCAGCTCAGTCTGCATCTTTCACTTACAACCATGTCTTCGTCTTCTCACAATTTTGAGTCTTCACCTGCAAGACTTTCGGAGTCTTTGGACATCGCGTCAAGCATCGTTGGGCCGGAAAATGTCTCTAGAGACCCTTCTTGGGGAGCACCGAAAGGGCTTTACGGCGCCGACAATTACGGCGACCCCTTTCCGTTGAGCAAGCCTCATCATGCAGCGGCAGCCGTGAGACCTGCCACCGTTGACCACATCCAGCAGATTGTCAAAGCAGCAAATGATACTCGAACGCCGCTCTGGACAGTCTCCCGAGGAAAGAATCTTGGGTTGGTATTCATGTCTCATGTGGATTTACCTGCTAACCTTTGACTACCCAGGTACGGCGGTTCAGCGCCTGTCGTTGCGGGAACAGTGATTTTCGACCTACATCGAATGACCAACATCATTGAAATCAACGAAGAGTATGCGTACGCCATCGTGGAGCCGGGTGTCACCTTCATGCAACTTCACGCTGAAATCAGACGGCGGAACCTGAACCTGTGGATGTCCGTGCCAGCTTTGGGATGGGGCTCTATCATTGGCAATGCTCTGGAGAGAGGTTTTAGCTACACCCAGGAAGCTGTGCACTACAAACAGCAGTCTGGTTTGGAAGTTGTCCTGCCCAACTGCGATCTTCTTAGAACTGGGATGGGGGCTATGGAGAATAACAAGACTTGGCCACTCTACTCGGGGTATGTAATTGCCTATACGTTTTCTTCGATGATTCCTCAGCTGACTGTGTTAGGGGCTTGGGGCCGGGTGTGGATGGTTTGTTCTTTCAGTCAAACTATGGTTAGCACTTTTCTCTTTCACTCTTCTAAACTCCTGCTAACTTCACATAAGGCATTGTTACCAAAATGGGCGTCCACCTTTCTCATGCCCCTGGAGCCTATACCCGCATCGAAGTAGATTGCTTCGATGACGAAGATGTCGTCCCTCTTACAGGCGCACTCACAGAGTTGATGCGGCGGCGCGTCATTACCAACCCGCCCCAACTCTTCAACACCATGACCATCATCACCGGGATGATCGGCACCAGCAAGGAGCTCACCGAAGCGCTGGGATAGTATTCGTCTCTGAAGCACCGGATTCCCGCCGATATCGTCGCCGACATCACCAAACGCTTCAAACTCCCCGTCTGGCGCACCGCATTTGCCATATACGCGCCCCATGAGGCTCATGCTGGTCTCATCGAGGCGATCAAGCGCCGCTTCGAGCTTGTCAAAGGCTGCATATCACGACCGAGACATCCACTGCTCCACCAGGCGAGTACCTACGAGGCGAGGATGTAGCCCCGGACTTCCTCCCTCAGAACGGCGTTCCAAGCATTGAACATTTGAAGATGCTCGAGGGACACAACGACGGTGACGGCCTCTGGCACAACTCCTACTCTCCCGTCATCCCTCCCTCTGGGCGTGAGTTGTATGAATGGTACCTCGGCGCGAAGAAAATCACTGAAGACAACGATCTCAACTTCGTGGCCGATTTCCACGTCTTTGACCGCTACGTCATCGCCATCAACCTTGTCCTGTTTCACCCTTTGGCGAGACCCCGATTGCATCCCCTTCAAATGGCGCTCATGGGGCATACGCGGAAGCTTGGGTATCTCGAGTACCGAGCGCATATCAGCTTCATGGACGTGACTGCCGCCCACCAAAACTTCAACGGAGGTGCCTTCGGACGGTTCACGACATTGCTCAAGGATGCTATCGACCCGAACGGGGTGTTATTGCCCGGAAAGCAAGGAGTCTGGAACACGGGTGCAGGCCCGAAGCTGTAAAGCACTTCCGCAAGCCACAAGTGCCCTATTTCTGTGTTATTCAATGAGAGTTGTATTGATGGTAGACTCGCGAAGAATTGCCAGGTGCTCGGTCTTGATTTACAACTGCGGGACTTTGTCCCTTAGTGTTGCGGTACACGAGTTCGTTGTTGTATCAATGGTATAGTACCGGTCAGAATGAGGTAGACGAAGTAAATCATGAGCAGAACCCCGAGAACCCTGACGGTTTCTGACGCATCATGACTCTTTCTCCTTTCCACGGCGATATCCATTTTGGGAGTACTTTAAGGTTTGAATAATTGCATGAGCTGGGGCTGTCAAGGTGCGGACAGCGGTGGCTTGTATTTAAAGATGAACCGCTGTGGTGTTGCACTTTTCGGTGATTCAGTAACCAGACCTGCCTGGTAGGCATGGTTTCTCCCCCAATTCTTCGCCTTGCAATCACTGCCGTCCTGAAGAAATAAAATAATCTTTGAATTATCATTGGTCAAGAACAACCCCTGGAGGTGCATGCAAGCTTCTTGCAACTATCTCCTCAACGAGCGTCAATATACGGCATTTTTGCTCAAACACGTCATACCCATCACCACCACCACCACCAGTATCATGACTGATAAAATATTCTCTACATATAACTACGAAAATCATCGGAACTACGCAGCAAAGATGACGAAAAACAAGCAACGCAACACCCAAGCCAAGCCGAGATACCACGATCAAGGCACCATGACAGAGCCACCGTACCCCTATATTCGGCTCAATGTGTGTAGGACAGTCGCCATAGTAGCTTGGACGATTTGGCTTCTCCACGCAATGTACGATCAATTTCGCGGATCCCTAAGGGATTTTCTCTTCATCCCCGCTGGAGTATGCAGTGTCTTGTTTTTCATTCTTGGGACCCAATTACCTGGCGACATCGACACGGATAATCTCTTCATCCAGAGTCTCTGGGCTGGTACGTTTCACTTCGTGGTTTTTATAATCACCGAGTGGCTCTCTAGTTGTTTCATCTATGAATTCCCTAAGTCATGGGCTCTTGGATCGAGGATTTGCTGGTTACTTGTTTGGATGTGGTCATGTCGCGTCGTTTGGGGCTGGATAGTTGCGATAGGACCCCAAGACAAGGAAGACATCAAGGTGCCGCTTTGGATGAAGGATTTTCTGCCTCATGGAATCGCCAAACTCATTAAGAATAAGGAATAGATCACGTACGCTTCTTCAATGGAAGGCTTCGCGCGATCTACTTCACATACCGCCCGTAGGATGAATGCAACCTTTCACTCTGTCCCTTGTTTGACGAGACGTAAACAGAGAGTTTCGAGTCTCATGTGTGCTACTGGACAGGCAGTAGCAATTTAGCTTTTGGTACTCTGGGGTGTACCACAGACTGACCCCAAAGGGTCAATGTTTTCTTGCTCGAAGTAGCATATAAGAAGAAGAACCTCTGCTGCGGGTCTTGATTGTTCGATTATTCGAGACTGAAGCTCTCGAAAACTTTCCGAAGCTAACATGGCCACCGACACCGAATCACGGAGGATTCCTCGCGCTGAAATGAAACCCACATACAGACATAAAAGCACGATGACCGAACTTCCAGGGCTGCTGCCAGCACAAATCTCATTCCTTCGATTCGCCGGCATCGTTGCCTGGATTCGTCAGGCTTTGTGGTGGCTATACGCGACACATTGGGTCGGCACTTGTATCGACCCTGTTTCCAACCTTGCTTACTTCTCTTGCGCTGCCTTTGGGATCGCTACCATATTCACACACGTTCCTTGGACAACACGGGCTAGGCTTTGTATACAAGCCTCGATGCTGCACGCCTTCTCCTACCTGTCATCTTCTGTGCTTTGGCATGCAGCGGATACTTGGCGAGATCCCTCTTTCTGGATTCCGACACGTATTGCGGCCATCTACATCTGGGTTGTGATTACACTCCTTGTCTGGGGTGCCGTTGTTGCGATAGGCCCTCAAGATTCAACAGATATCACATTGCCGTATTGGGTGAAGGAGATCCTTCCTTATGAGATTGCGAAGCATATCAAAGTCAACAAAAGGCGCTGAAGACTAATGATCTGTTGGGTGAACCGTTGAGTCCTCAAGGTTCATAGACCGCAAATGATTTCCACGCATTGGAAATGAGAAACAATGGCACCTTTAAGCTTGATTAGTAACAGCTTCAGATTGAATCAAACATTTTGGGCGCCATACTTAGCCACAACTTGTGACAGTCTCATACTTGCCCACACATGTAGAGATCACAGGGTAAACCTTGATCAAGATACCCTGTGAGCTTCTCTTAATTATTAATGTCTCCGTCTATATAAGATTATTCCCTCGCTCTTTCCAAATAAACTGCACTTCAATCGATTCAACCAAGATCCATCACATAATTACCTACCCACGTCAACATGACCATTTCGAACGAACTCCCCGCGATTCGGCAACCAAGACCAAAGCAGTCCGCGGAACATGAGGTCATGATTTCCAAGCAACGTCAACCGCTCATGTCGCGCGAAAAGGCCATGGTCTACCGATTCATTGGCATCACCGCCTGGATTCTTCAAACCTTTAACTGGCTGTACGGATTCTTTATGGATATAGATGCCTGGAATCCACTAAGACCGCTGTTTCTCGGCGCCACATTCTCACTGGTAGTCGCTCTCCATTTCAGAGACACTCCTATAGCCACTCGGGTCAGATTGTGCGTACACGCTACCTTGTTATATTTCGCCTTCAATATATCCGGCGGATGTCTTTGGACTATAGCTTCGATGTTTGCAAGAGCCGGGGGGTCCAGGGATTCTATCATGGTATGGCTCGTCAGTGTGTACTGGTGGTTAATCGTCACCGCTATTATCTGGGGCTTCCTCGTTTCGATAGGACCCCAGGACGAGTCCGACATCAGGCTGCCATATTGGTTCAAGGAATTCCTCCCATATGCCCTGGCGAAGCATATCAAAGAGCGAGATTCCAGTCAAGAGCGCTCGTGCATCGACAAGAAGGAGCAATGATGGTGTCGGCTGATTCGGCGATATCTCAAGGATGAGTGACAGATGGAAATCTACACTACCTTATCCACGCGTAATATCAGACGTATGGTCACGATCACTGTCACCGCGTGCCGGTACTCATTTCGTCAATAGTGGTTCTCAATAGCTCGCGCACTGTATTTGGATTCAACGAATTTGCCGATGTCTAGACGAAGAGCCGCAGGTGGATTTAACAGTGGAACGGATGGGGGTGGAACGTCTCCAACCGTGGTGTGGACATCGTGGAGTAAATAAAAATGGAATCGACCGATGGCCTAGCGGTAGACGAAGAACACCCTAATTATTCATGGCATCATTCATACATCATGGTGTAATTCGTCTACAATTCCTTACTGTACTAATGCTGTGATGATGCTCAAGTAAGACATTGATGCATGACTGCCTGCCAGTCACATTTAATATACCCATCAAGGTCCCGGATCGTACGTCCAACACACCGCTTCGCTTCCTCATGCTAACAATTTGCGATCTTCTCTATGGGCATGTCGCACTTGCAGTGTCACGCAAAGATTCACGGGCTGAGATTAAATCCAATTTTACTTTTTTTTCTATTATCCAACAAGTAATAACATCATATCCAGAGCCCTTTCATACCCTGTATCCATGTCCTGTTGCTCCTAAAATCCAACGCTTCGCTAAAAAAGAACGAGCATTTATCGGCAGCAGTAACCGCCGTCAATGACGATGTCAGCACCGGTGGTGTAGGTGCTGGCGTCGGAGACGAGGTAGACGTAGGCGCCCTTGAGCTCCTTGGCGTCACCGTTGCGGCCCATGGGGATCATGCTCTTCCACAGCTCCTGAGTCTCCTGGGCGACGAAGTCGGACAGGCCGGTGTCGATGTAGCCGGGGGAGATGGAGTTGACACGGGCAAAGTCGCGCCACTCGTTGGCGAGCGAGCGGGCCATGTGGATGCAGCCTGCCTTTGCGACGTTGTACGAGGTCTGCTCCTGGGGGTAGTTGGCGATGTGGCCGGACATGGAGGCGGTGATGACGAAGGATCCCGAGCCGCGCTCGCGGAAGTGAGCGCCGACGGCCTTGGCGCAGTACGCAGTGCCGTTCAGGTCGATCTGGATAACGTGGTCCCAGGCCTCCTTGGAGCCGTCGATGACACCAGTGTCGGCGGTAGCACCGGCGCTGTGAGAGACATACGTTAGCAACTGTCATTGCCTCGGAAGGCTGTGTTTTGAGTGTAGACTTACTTGGCGATGAAGGCATCGATCTTGCCAAAGTCAGAGAGGATCTGCTTGACGGTCTTGTCGACATCCTCGTAGTCGCTGACGTTCAGCTTGTAGATGTTGACCTTGACACCGTACTCCTTCTCGAGCTCGGCCTTGTTCTTCTCGGCACCCTCCTTGCGGCTGGAGTAGGTGATGGCCAGGTCGGCGCCCATCTCGGCGCAACCACGGGCAGCCTCAATGCCCATGCCGCGGGGTCCGGAGGCGCCGGTGACGACGACGACCTTACCCTTGAGGCTGAAGAGGTCCAGGAGACGGGAGGCGGTGGGAATTCCTTGAGGCATAGTGGCGGTTTGTTTGGTGTTGGTTTGGAAATGAAGATCTTGTCAATGTGGAAGAGAAGGTTCAATGGGTATTAAAATATGTTTGGATGAGGGAGAAAGAGAGGTAGAAAAGAAAACAGATCGGCGCGAAAGATGGCTTTAGATAGAAAGCCCAAGGGCCTTGGAGTGGCATTGCGGTGGCATGATGGAGGGGTAGCTTTTGGGTTTCAACCGGCCGTGACGGCATGCCAGAACCCCGCTGATGTCATTGATCAGGCACACGGACTTGACACCGGCGGAGCTAATTGATACGGGTCCTCACTCAGCAATTTGGTGGTTGGAGCCGACGTGGACAAGGGCAGACATCCTTGAGTGGGTGGATCTTGAGATTTTTTTCTGGAGACCCGGATGGGCCGCATGTAGAGGGCATGTACCTGAGTAATGCCCATCTGCAGTGCAACAACACCTGCGGCTTCGACAGCTCATCGATGATCGATCTGGGAGCTCTCTTACTGCTTGGTACTGCGGCTAAGAGCTGCGGGAGCGACTTGGCGGGAACCAGCCTGATTAGGGATGATTATCTGAGCGCTCGCAAATTGGGCAATTGCAAGTCTTTGCTCAGCAGACTGGATGCCAACAGCGACGGCTTATCTCAGTCTGTACATGATGAAGCCCTATGTGGTACAACTCACGCTAAAACTGTCAACTCCAAGGTTGCGGCCAAGACTAGCTGAAGCTCCACCAAGTCCACTGCCAGCCTCCAGTCCTTGTGCTGCAACAGGAACATTAGTCAAGGCCTCGCATCATCGTTGCTTCACTGGCTGGACTCGGTCGGAGAACGAGGCCTGCCTCTGCGGGGCTATTCCTGCGTGTTTGCTGTGAATGCCGCATTCTTTGTGCCGTTGAGATAACGAGCGCGAAGAGGGGCCATCGATGTCGTGGACGTGTCAAATGAAAGTACCACACTTGTACACCAAGCTCTGGGAGCTCCTGTTGGCTTGTCAACGCGGAGCTGTCGCGGAGCCATGTCGGTGAGGGGTTTAGCGTGGGGTGAAATGGGCCTTCGAACTGAACCACCATTTGGTCGAGACTCTCCCTCGCCTCAGCTAGGCGGTGGTCTGCGCACCACTGTGGATTTCCGAAGCTGTATTACCTGTACAGGTGATGCAGACGAAGACGGGGCCTCACCTCGCGTGCGATGTTGACGAAGATGGGGCTCTGGATCTGTACAGTTAGTGCAGTAGTCGCGGATCTGTACAGGTGATGCAGTAGCCCTTTGGATCTGTACAGGTGATGCAGATTGAGGCGACGCGGAGCTGTTTGAAGATGGTTCGTGCGATCCGCGGTCGGACTGCGGGATGGGATCCGGGGACGGGCCTCGGCTCGCGCGGGTGGACAAGCGTCATTTTCCCCGTGTTGCACTCGGCCGTCGACATGGTCTCGGATAACTACCGGAATTACCATCGGTGCAAGATACTGTTACAGAAGTTGCTGAGAGTCTGCGAATTCCAAATGTCAGAGGACACGGAACAGCGAAATATTGCGATTAAGTAGTCGTCCATGATGGTCATTGATACATGGCTGTTCTTGAAGCAGGTCATCTTCCGGGCTGTTGATCCCAATGTCACATCACGCCTTCGAGTTTACCAGATCAAGCTTTCCGCCACTGGCTTTTCTCATGATGTTCACGGCGTGCCATCCAGGTAGGAGGCGACTGCAATATTCAATCTAGGAGCGCCCTGCATGGCGCCAGGAAAGCTTGTTCTGAAAGCAGTAAATGGAAAGCTCTCGTGGCTACTTTCACGTGGTTTTGAAATGAAAATATAATCAATCGTACAGCCGTGGTTCATAGCTAGATTTTCAATGTACCGTAGATTTTCGCAACGAGTCCGAATCCTCAGTTACGCAGTTCACATCCTGAAACCAAGGGAACGGTACGGGCTTTCTCACCACCAAACGACCGAACAACGGCAAGATGTCCCAGATACCCGGACTTGGTTTCCGCGAATGCCATCATTCCTGCATGCCGAAGCGCGATAGCCGCAGCAGTCGAAGCGCACGTCGCATATCGCTACGTACACACGAGCCTTCACCCAAATCAGCGTCGAAATGTGACGAAATTCCCAAGAAGAGTCTGATCGCCCTCCTGCCAAAAACGGGATATCTCCTCGTTGCAGTCTCTGTTGCCGCCGCCGCCGTGAGCAGTCTCATCATGAGCAGGATCCTCGACGCATCTCAGACGACGCGTTCCCTTATCCTCTCTATCTTCTGTTACTTGACATCCAGCATTTTTATCATCTCCGTGGCTTTCTGTAAGGGAATTCGACAGGCTCCTCAAAGTCCAGGGCTGATAACCTTTGTGTTCTTCTTCGCCTGGGTTGTTATTCAAGTCCTTTGGTTCTTCAACATGAAGATCCTATGGAGTCAGGATTGGCCTACCGATACCAAGAACCTGGCGGTGGCCTGGATGCTGCTGAGCCTGGCCTCCATAGCAATCTACATCTTTGCCCTCATCCGGATCATGGCTGTTTCGCGGAAGGAGCTTCATTCGAAAAAGCTCGACTTGGAAGCAGCTAAGCCGTCGTCGTCGTTCAGGAAGGCGTCCTGCGATCATGTCGAGCACGGCGAGCCGCAACCACCAGTTTACACTCCGCGAAGGGAAAATTCGGAGAAGCTTTATTCGGAGGCAGCTGCAGAGCCAGCGTCGCCGTGGGAGAAGGCGTCCTGGGAGCATGTTGAATACGGCGAGCGGGAGCCGCAACCACCGGTTTTCATTCCGCGAAAGGAATTTTACCAATTGCGGGGTGTACCCTGTATTTGCACCACCCGTGGGCCGTAAATGACTAGAATGACTGCGAAGAGTTGGGGAAGTAAAAGAGAAAATGGTTGCCCGTGGCAGACATGAGATGCTAAGTGCCACAGGTTTGGGGTTGTAACTAGTTTCTCAAAAGTTAGGGGTGTTGGGGAAAGCTTGGATGGACTGTGTCTGCAATTCAAATATGTTTGTGGATCAGGCATGTCACTGCACTAGGTGGTCATAACAAGAAGACGTTTTGCTTCACATCCGGTTGTCAACTACTGGCATATGGGAATGTTCGTTGATGTGTGAAGGAGATGAATGCTAGAGGGGAAAATGTGATGAAGCTACGTTATGCTTCTAGAAACTCCAAGCTACCCCACAAGACAGCCGAGGTGGCATATCAGCCTGGGGGTCTTTGGAAGACCGAAGCGTATATTACACATCAATGAAATCGTCTACCTTACTTGAGTAAGCTCTTGTTCTTAAGACCTACTGTATCTAAGCATGGTTCGGTACTCGGGCATCACCGTTCATTCCCCAGCTACGTCGCCGTGCTTCTGCGAACCTCGACCTCCGCGGCCCCGGCTTTTTCGGCCAGATCAGCATCCAATTCGCGAACGATGTTGACATCCCCAAAGATCTCGTCAATTTCCTCGAGGGACTTTCCTCTGGTTTCGGGGTAAAAGAGGGCGAACACGACAGCGCAGATGGCATTTGTCAGTATGAACAGAATCTGTTGACACGAATGAGCACCAGGCGTGTTCCGTATAGAAGAGGCGACTTACGTAGTACTTCCAGCCAACCTCAGCGAGCGCGATTGGTGAACATTGCGTGATTACCAGACTGATAGAGTAGTGGATGACCTGGACTATGGCATTCGCTTTTGCACGCAGTTCGGTCGTGAAGACTTCGGGGCTGTCTAAGTGTCAGTGTCAGTGGACAGAGAAAAGCACATGAAAAGCTTACGGTATGATCCAAGTCATGGGTCCCAAAAAGGCTGAATAGTTTGCAGAAACAGCAAAGATGCAGGCAATAAGTCCACGCTGAGCAGCTTCATTCGTAGGGAATCCAGGTCGTGCTGGGTACACTGCTGCCAAGATGGTGATAATCATGTAGCAAACAGACAACAGCGATGAGCTGAAGATGAGAATCTTCTTTCGTTCGATGCGGTCGACAAAAAATAGAGAGAGAAAACAGGCTACTGGGGCGACGGATCCGTACAAACCGCTGACAAGAAGCTGCTGGTCCTGGCTGAACTGAAGGGTGGCATAGATAGCTGTCTGATAGTACTGAACGAATGAGATGCCCGATAACATGGCAGCTGCCCAGACGAACGATCCGACAAAGAGCCGCTTGCGAAATGCAGGTGTTTTGAATAGGTCGGCCCATGATAGACGCCCTTGAGTTTGCAGTTCTTCGGCGATGTTGACTTGAATGACGGTGAACTCGGTGCGGCACCAGTTTTCGTTGGAGCCGTTGTAGTGGTAGTTGCGGAATGCCTTTTCGGCCTCTTCATTACGACCTTTCAAGCACAGCCATCGCGGTGACTCGCTGAGGAAGAGAACGCCGACGCCTAAAATTAAAGCTGGTATGCTTTGGATAGCGAAGCCGAGTCTCCACTGGTTGGAGTTGTGCCATTTTCCTTCGCCAACTCCGGTCCAGAGGGCGACGAAAAAGCCCCATGCGACCACTATGGAAAGTCAGAAACTGTGGTTGTGAGCTGCTTGGATAGTAGGGTACTGACTCATCTGGTTGACGGCTGTGACTCTGGCTCTTTCTTCAGTCTAGGGCAGTTGGGTCAGCGATCTAAGTCTTGACACAACCTGCACGAGTGGAGATACCTTTGCAATCTCAGCACCAAAGACAGGAGCTACACCCGTGATTGTACCAACAGCATAGCCGACTAGAAGTCGTCCCATGATGACTGGTAATGGGTTGAGCTAAGATCACTCAATATTCGTAAGGCAGGCACAAACTCACTCATAGCAACATGAACAGCGCCAGCCATCAAGGCTCCGCCGATGACGCCCCAAATACATCCAAAAGCGATGGCACGCCGGCGACCAAGCCGATCACTAGTGATTCCAACCGAAGCGCTGCCCAGCCAAGCTGAATCACTCGGTTAGGCCTTATGAGACTACCTAGTTAAGAGACCTGAGATGGCCTTACCTCCCGCTTGGTATACCGACACAATAGCTCCTCTCAAGGGGGCATCGGGATTTCCAAAGTAGGTCAAGAAGGACTTGAGCGCTAAGCTTGGTGTGATGATACCGGAATCACTGATCGTTGCTGGTTAGTAATTGGCAAGATGTCCATGATCACAACTCACTAGCCGTAGAGAAAACCTCCAATTCCCAGCAATATCGAAGTTAGGAAGGGCTTGCTAAGCCAAGGTGAAGTATCTCGGGCCATGGTTACAGGATTTGTGTAACCCTAATTCAATGAAACGAATCACTCAAAGCAAAGTTTCAAAGTCTGAAGACAAAAGTCACACACATAACTCGACCTCTTAATCCTTCACTATGATACACGACACCACTGATATTTAAAGCAGGGGTATACTTACCCGCCTCCAACCAGATCCTTTGTAAGTTTCGCGTCAGCAGGCCGACTATGTGGGGGACAACCCCAGACTCAACGCACAGGTCCGCTTCCCCGCGCCATCCACCGTCCTCGCAGCGAGCAAACTGCGGGGTTCCGACCCTGTCGCATCGCGATATCAAGCTAGTTTGTTCGCACTACAACTTGGAAAGGATTCTGGAGTCCCATCAAGTGATCTTGGGAGACGCGATATCAGTGGGGGTGGCTTACTGCAACGTCTCCCCAAGGTCGGCAGTTCATACGGGCAGATTACGCGACGTGCCGAAGACGCAACAAAGGCTCAGGAACCTCGGGCCCTCGGTATTTCAGTGCAACGCTGCCGGCATCGACCAAAGAGAAACATCTTGACGATTTGATCTCGAGACGTTCGCTGACAAGACTTTGTGAATCTTCTCATTCGCTCATCAGTATTTCAAACATCCACCCCTGGATGACCGACCGGCGACCAAAATGATCATACACCTCCTAGGATGGGCAGCGGCTCTGGCTTCCCTTGCATACGTCACTCTCATATTTCCTAGGGTAAGTCTTGATATCCAATCATAGACCCCTGATTACCACTCAATAACCGACCTCGCAGCTTCAACAAGAATGGAAGCTTTATTCACATCGCTCTCAACTCCCGCCCGGACCAAAAGTCATCAAGACCGGCATCCGCAAGCCATGGCTCTGGTTCCAAGAACTAAGCAAGCAATATGGCGACGTTGTCTACCTCCAACTCGGCCCGACACCAACTATCATCTTGGGTTCCGCCCAAGCAGCATGGGACCTCCTCGAGAAAAAGGGCGCAATCTTTTCTTCCCGCCCACGCTTCATCATGGGAGGAGAGCTTTTGTCCGGAGGTATGAGGGGGCTGATGGCGCCGTACTCATCCTATTGGAGGCGCTGGAGAAAGCTGCTTCACAGTGGCTTCATGCAGCGGCAGAGCGAGACGTACCGGCCGATCCAGAGTCTTGAATCGAAGGTTCTCATGCATGAGTTACTTGTGGACTCAATCAACTTCAGGAGACACCTGGAGAGATATGCTGCTTCCGTGATCGTGACCGTCACCTATGGCAGGAGGGTTGAGGATGTGACGACGGATATTGTGGTGCAGCGCAACGCTGAGTCCATGGGACGTTTGACTTCCGTCAAGTGGGTGATTCTCATCAACAAGATCTGGGTTGTCTCTGACAGGTACCTTTAGCATTCCTGGCAAGTTCGCAGTCGAGCGCTACCCGGCACTCAAGTACTTACCCACGTTCTTCGCCCCATGGAAAGCCGAGGTCCTGAAGCAAAGACAGAAAGACATTCAGCTGTACACCGAGCTCATGGATGAAGTTCGGGAAAAGGTAGCCAGAGGTAGTGCGCCAGAATGCTTCGCTAGACATCTCCTGGAAGAGCAAGCAAGTCTTGGCATGTCGGATCTGGAGATTGCATACACGGCTGGCTCACCCTTCGGCGCAGGTGTTGAAACTGTGAGTTCTCGGCACTATTCCATTTATTGATCTGAATCTTACAAAACAGTCCGCTGGCTCTCTTGCCAGCTTCCTCCTCGCATGCGTGAAATTCGGGCCCCGCTTCATCCCCCAAGCTCAAGAGGAGCTTGACAGGGTCGTCGGAAAGGACTGCCTTCCCGCGTTCGAAGACCTAGAGAACCTCCAATACATCCGGGCCATAGCATCGGAGACGCTGAGATGGAGACCGGTCGCGGTCCTCGGCGGTACACCACATGCCAGCACAGCCGACTATGTGTACAAGGGCATGTTCATCCCGAAGGGCAGCACAATCATCGCCCCTCTTTGGAGCCGTAAGCACAGTTCAGAGACGCTCACTTTTATCTGCACTAATAACCTTTTAGTCCACCTAAATAAGTCGGACTTCCCGCAGCCACACGAGTTCATCCCGGAGAGATTTCTCGAGCATCGTGAGTATCCGGGGTCCTTCGGCCACAGCGCTTTTGGCTGGGGCCGCCGGATCTGTCCAGGCATGCATCTTGGCTCTGCTTCGGTGGCAATCAACATTGCGCGTATCCTCTGGGGCTTCGATGTGAGGCCAGGAAAAGATGAAAAGGGGCGCGACGTTGATGTCGACATGTAAGTGAGATCTATCGCCAGCTGTTCATGACTGATAACGTTGTAGCTTCGCCTACTCTGACGGGTTCAACTCGAGCCCCCTGCCATTTCCCTGCTCCATCACACCTCGGTCACCTCATCATGCCGAAGTCATCGAAAGGGAACATGAGGATGCGCTGAAAGCGTTAGTAACGTATACGTCCGTCACCAGTAAGATCTCATGAGGAATTTTGCAGGCCAGGCAGTGGCAGTTAGCTATCCGGGTAATTAGTGTCCAACGTATACGTAATCCGTATATCCCGTGAAGACCTTCTGTTTTTCTTACACTGAAGTGATTACATGTCTTGTACACTAGCTTCGTCGTCGTCTATCATACTCGCATATCGTCATTATCATTACCCCTATAATTTTCTCTGCTACCATCGTCTTTATCAAGATATTGGGTACGCTGCGATTGAAGTTATAGGGGACACTACCCGGCTCGCAAGACTCATCCCGCGTAGCAGCGTGTACATCAGACAGGGACATACCAAGTCACATCTAGTCCGAACAATGCCTTCGCTCATTCACTTTTCAATTTGACGCTATTACTCCCCCTAGTCTCTATGCTAGCTGCACATCCTCAAACGTGAAGGGTATCTTCCAGTATCTCAAATCGTCAAACTCGGCCTCGGAGATGTACTCCCTCGTATTCAACGTCAAAGCCCAATCGACATCAGGCCGGCTTGAGGCAAATGATCTCGCGCCAACAACGGTACCATCACGCTCAGAATAAACCGCCCGGCCGCCAGTTCCCGCCACAGCATGGGAGCCAATAAACCTCGCGACGGTACTTGCGCTGGCCGCCAGAGAGAACCCTCCCATGCACTCCTCCTTAATCGCGCCATCGCCTCCGTACGGTCCCGGGACAAGCCTGTACGCATCGGGATCCACAGGGTCGTAGCCCGTGTACTTGCTCTCCTGGACGATGCGGTCGTTGACATGCTTCTCCCCGTCCGTTTCATAGAGCCTGACGTCGAGGTCGCCGAAAATATTCTGCTTGAGGAAGTCGAGGTACGGGACGCCGGTGACGTTGCTCACGACGTAGCTCGCCAGCATGGTGCCGTAGTTAGAGTAGGAGTAGTCCGTCCCCGGCGCCAAGTCGAGCGTGCGCGTGAGCTGGTACTCGATCACATCGCGCAGCGTCGCGGCGCGGGTGCCGTTGAAGAGCGCAAAGGCGATGTCGCGGAACATGAAGCCCGGGTCACCGGACTTGTCGCGGTTGTAGCCGGAGGTGTGCGCGAGGAGGTGGTCGATGGTGATCTCGTTCGCCCGCTCGTCAACAGGCTTGTAGCCCAGTAAGGGGTAAACGGGGGTGGAGTAGTTCAGCTTCCCGGCTTTGATGAGGTTGTAGACGGCCGCGTGGACGAAGATCTTGCTGACGCTGGCGAGCAGGAAGATGTCATCGGGCTGCACGACGGCGCGGTTGCTCTCGGCCCAGGTGTAGCTGCGCTCGGCGATGGCGGTGCCGTTCAGCGCAATCGCAATCTGGGCTTGGCGGACGCCGTTCTTCGTCATCCAGGTCTGCATGGTCGAGTCAAAGGCCGCCGTCGCGGCGTCGTTGTCCTTGAACCCGGTGAAAGATCCGGTGGCGGACCACTTTCTGGCCTCGGGGGTGTCCTTCTCGGCAAAGATGACTGAGAAGCGTACGTCTGCTCCCGAGACGCCGCCGTGGAGGTCGATCGGGTACAAGCCCTGCGCCTTCTGCGACTCGATCTCGGCGGCCAGCTCAGCGCCGGTGAGGCCATCCAAAGCTACCCACTTGCCGACCGCAGTATCGACAAATTGGGGCGTGATGACATGATCGTCGGACAAGAAGAGACGAGAGGGGCGCCAGAAGCGTTTGGCAAGCTCGGAGGAGTAGATGTCCGCGTAGTTGATTGAGTAGTTCGTGGTGTAGAAGATCGTGGAGAGCTGGTTGCCGACATTCTCGTGGCCGAGGATGCAGTACCTGCGGTCTCCGGGGGTGCCGTACATCCTGAAGTCTTTCACCAACATCGGGATGCCGTTCGTGGCGTTGTCGTATGCGTAGGGGGTTTTCATGCCGCAGAGTTGTGCCCAGTTGGTGACGTTGGCCTTCTCCATGACGCCCGCGAAGACGGCGCTGCCGGCCGGTCCTGTGGCGGAGACGTGCGTTGAGACGTAGCCCCTGGCCTTCCACGAGTCGAACCATGAGTTGTAAGTTGATTCGTCTGCGTCGTAGATCACTTCGAAAGGGTTTCCGTCACGCTTGACCCAGACGGCGGCGTAGTTCGCGTTCGGTGCGGTGCCGTATGCGCTCAGGGAGATCATCCGGTAGCCGTCTGCGGTTAAAGACTTCGATCTCTCACCGTGCGCCGCGCCATTAAGGTTGAAGTATGTCTGGACACCGGCGGAGCTGTCGTTGGCGGCCCGACGCTCAGTCGGAATAGCGAATGTGACGGAGCATACTGAGAGACAAGAGGTCAAGAGACCCATGAACGAGGGCGTGTACATGTTCAACGATCGAAAGCTGCCCAAAGGCGAGCGAGGTGGGTGGTGTTGGCAAAGACGGAGCAACAATGCTGCTGACTTCCACCAGCTCCAACTTCGAATGTGTCTCTTCCATGTTTTTATTCAGCATCAAGTGCTCTTGATAGAAATCCACACCATCCCTATTCTTAGAGTAACAATCTAGGTTGTGGTGATCATCTTGAGATACGAGATGAACCCCGTCCATGCCCCCACAACTTGGCGCTCGGCGAACCGCGCCCAAACCCTGGCCCCCCGGTTTAAGCACCCTGCAAGAACCGGCTGAGCCCGCTGTTTGAAGGAATCTTCGCCTTTTGGCAGGGGATGGGATCTCTGGAAGCATGTTTTTTACCTCATGGGTTCTCGGTTCGATCCTTCCATTCCCCGTATTCCAAGGCCGTGGGTACAACACGGTATGGCCGGTTCTTTGGTAACGCCACTTGTGTGGATTTGTACTTGGCTAGAATCGCCGTTGGAGCCGAGGAAAGATGCGACCTTGGACTTGAATACGAGTATAAACCAGCTTCCCCTGCTGAGGTTAGTTCGTCTCGCGGGCTAAACTCAACGTCGCCGTTTCACGGCCACGTGCGTAATGCGCTGTTGACACATGCCCACCGGCAAACAACATAGGCTCCCGATCTGAGCAGGTTTAGGTTTTGTGGTATATATAAATCATACACGCTTCTTTTTACAGCCAAGACTTGCAGAAATATCCCCAGAAAGTCTTAAGACAAAAAGGCAAGGTGATCCCACTCACAGGGATCAAAAATGAGGTCCATCCAGGATTCGAACCTGGGCTTACGGAACATTCCAACTCGTAGAGAAGTCAGAATCCGACGTCCTAACCAACTAGACTAATAGACCGAAGGAAGGAAGCAGGCAGCATCTCGGAGCGGTCCTCGTGAGAGGTGCAAGGTCCATCCAGGATTCGAACCTGGGCTTACGGAAGGGAACCGATGGTGTTCATCATCAGAATCCGACGTCCTAACCAACTAGACTAATAGACCAACTGAGCCGAAGCTGCTGTGCTGTGGAGGCCGGTCGGGGACAAGCAGAATATGACGTCGCGAATTTGCGTGTGTGAGAATTTGCGCGAGCCCTGGGTGGGTATCGCGGGCGGGGATCGTGACGGGGCCGGATGCCGGATCGGAGGCCGGGGGATGGGGCGGAGGGGATGGCCCGGTCAACTTCCGACGACGGACTTGTTGTGGCTTGATTGCAGTTGTTGGCGATTCTGCAGCAGTGCGTCTGTAGCCTGACAGGAATTGGGTTGAACTCAATGTTATCTTGAATAGGTCACATCAGAAGCAAACCGATTCAGTTCGTGATCTTCGATAATAATTGATGAGCACTACAAGTTTGAATAATGTTGAAGCCGGCCTCTGGCCATTTCCATGCCATATCTACAAGATATCTCCTATATACAATCTCAAACCACGCACAGCATGTACATTCCAGAACCCATTCACAGCTGAACTCCCATCTCCCTCACCTAGCACCCGCTGGTCTTCACACCTTGCGCAACGCAAACCTTCCCATCAGGCCCCTTGCCCGTCAACTTCGGCTCCGCGCCACTACTGTTCCCCTCAAACATCTCGCACACCTCCGCGCCGCCCAGCACGCACGAGTCCTTGATGTCCACCCCGTCGCCCAGGTTGCCGTTGACGGCGGCCAGCACTTTCCCGCCGTCGAGCCGCACGTTCTCGAACATCGCGTGCCGTGCCGTCTGCGACTTGCAGTTGCCGCAGCTGCGGTACATCTTGCTGCAGCCCTTGCAGTAGAAGTCCTTCACCGCGACCGTGCCCCCGCCGTTGTGCTGCAGCACCTTGTCCTCGGCGTTCTGCGCGCCGCCGCCGTTGACGAAGGAGGTGCCCGAGGTCTGCTTGAAAGTGATTGCGTCTTCGCAGACGTCTTGGAACCAGCTGTTGCAACTGTCAGCTCTAGAACATATTGTAGAAGCTGTGGGAAGACTTACACGTTGTTGATGGTGCAGCTCCCAAGGCAATGGATGCCCTCGCCATTATTAGGCCCGATCACAACATTGCTGATCGTGGCCCCCTCCTCTAGAATGAACACAGCATCCTTGTTGCCGCCCTCCGTCTGCCCCTTGCACGTGCTCGGGCTCCGGTCCCAGAGTTGCATCCCGCCGTCGAACGACTGGCCTGCCGCGATGGTCTTGACAGAGGCGATGTTCTGCGAGCCCTTGGGGGTGGGAAACGTAGTCTTCAGGCCACCACCGCCCGAGGTCGTCCCGTTGTTCGCGCCCCCCGACCCAGATCCAGACCCAGTCCCAGAGTGGCCCGTTGAGATGGGCACATGGGGGGCGGTCTTGGACGCCGTGTGCTTTGCCTTCTTGCTCCCCTTGGGACTGCCGCTCTTAGAAGCCGGGGACGCGAGGGCGGTCGCGGCCAGGGCCAAGAGGAGGATGTTTCGGAGAGACATTGTGGAGGGGTCGTAGATGGAGTGGGAGATGCGTTTAGCGTCTTGGCTGCGAGGTTGAGATGAAATGAAGAAAGGCTTGGCCGCGCAAGCTATGTGGGCAACGTGGAGAACCAGAGGCGGGATGAGACGATAGACCAGCTGTCAGGTTTGAGACGAACCAGTCGTGTTGAAGGTGTCGAAACGAAGCGTTGTTAGAAATCTTTCGAGCTCTTAGAAGCCGATGATGATTTCACAAGTTCTGATTCCCAAAGCTCGAGAGAACTTTATTCTGTTTATATAACAAAACTCCCATTCACAACTTCCCTCGCGAACCCCTATACCACCGTCCTCATAGGACAAAACTCAATCGCATCTTGGCTTCGAAAAAGAGACCTCCAAGCCAGCCCGGGGCCCGAGCTCTCCGGCATTCTGCCCCCACTCTCCATCATCATGCTCCTTCACAGAGATATATCAAAAGTCCCCAGTGTAATATCTATCCCAGGGCGACGGTGCGCTTCACGTTGAATGAGGTACGTGCGTTCCCAAAGATCGTCCGAAACTTTGTCGTCAACTAAGCTTTTTCTGACAGATCCATCTAGCCTGGGATAGATTGCCCTTTGAGCAAAAGACCACCAATCTCGTGTGCTGGTGCTTCCATGTCGTACATGGGCTATCGATGTTGGGCGCTAACCTATACCATCTGATGTCGGTCATACGGCGGGGGTCTGCCCTGTGTAGAGCCGCACATGTAAGCAGCCGTTCATCTACTTCGGATATGGCCCTGACACGGACTTTCATATGCTTCAAACGGCCTTCCTCGTAAGGGTTTTGCTCTTATGCATGCTGTAGTTCGGTTGAGATACCGCATATCGTTCCTCACGACTGGGAGATTTCCTTGTACCATGCCCAGGAGTCCAGCATTGACCAAGCCGAGTTCTCGGAAAAGTGAATGACACGAGCAGCCTTCTGCCGTCTCTGCGTGAAACAACCAGACGGAGCGACTAATAGCATGACCCGAGCACCTCGGAGCAACACCGGATTAACGATTTCAGACTTGATTGAAATATATCTACTTGAAATCAGCGCCGAATTATTCCGTTTTTCCAGACGCTTGTACTATCACAACAACCCAGGTTCTCCGGGGATGGTGCGGCGAGACATCAATCACCTCCACTGCTGTTGCGGCGGCCTCTGCTGCCTGTGTTGCTGTTCCGACTTCAACTGCCTCTCAAACCTCTTTCCGTCCGCCCGGGCATCCTTCTCTCCATTCCCTTTTCCATTTCCTACTCTTTTAAGTTCTTCCTCGACCATACCCACTGCTTCAGCAACAACGTCATCGCCTCTCCGCCATGTGTACAAGGCGACCCCGTGCTGCTCCAATACTTCCTGTGCGCGCTGCAGACGACGCATCCATAGCTCGTGCTTCCTGTTGGGGTACGTTGGTCCCATCGTCGGAGACCCCAACGTTGGAGAAGTGCCTCCCGACTTGAGGCTGTTCGACTTGGTCTTTGCGAATGCGGGCGGCTGAGAACCGGCAGATGGTGGGAGGGCTTCAAAGTCGATGTCATCGTTATTTGACAGTCTCTGCCGATTGAGGGTCCGCGGGCTGAGGCTCCGGGCCCCGGTCGGGGTGTCCCTGCGGCGCGGAGGTGGGGGTGGTGGTGGGACTTTGAATGCTTTGCTCATCTCCTCTGGGGTAGTCGACGCTGGTATCTTTGCTGTTTTGGGTAAGCTGGTGGTGCTCCCAACCGTCTGTTGCGATGCGTTGTGTATTTGTGACAGCGGATGAGGGGCGGATCGGTCAGCGGATGGCTTTCTCGACCGCGGCGCAGGCGGAGGTGGAGCAGAGCCGCCATTAGATCCCAGAGTAGGCACCTTCGTGTCTGAAGGAGCACTGCGAAGGGCTGCTGGCTTGACTGGACGAGGTGGTGGAGGTTTGCGGATAGCGAGATCCGACGTGCTCGCACTTGAAGTAGGTTTTGGCCTTGCATTGAGTTGAGCAAGCGCAGCCGCGTCGTCCAGATTCGCCTGTTCCGGCTCGTCCGAGAAGTCAATCAGATCGCCCATGACGGGTCCAACTGTCTTGATCTCGCCGCGTGGTGGCAGACCAGGCCTGTTTGCCGGCTCGTCGCTCTTGTCCTGAAGTCTGATTGTTGGGGCCTTCTGGCGAGCGGTGCCTTCAAACGATGAATCAAAGTAGCCGCTCTGCTCAGGTGTCGTAACATCACGGATGAACACTGCAATAATTCGTCCTGGATGGGTTTCGACCAGCTCAGTGTAGACTTCCAGATCAGCCTCGCCGCTGTCGCCCACCAACAGGAACTTCCGCTCAGGGAAGTCCTTCATCAGCCGTGTAAGTGTGCTCTTCTTCCTTTCGGCCACCGGCTCGAAGATGCCCTGGAGCATACCGCTGTACTGTTTGAGGTGGAGAGATCCGGGAGGCAAGCCGGCAATCATAAAGTAGCTTGCCAAAACTGGGAATAATTGCCATGGGCTGTTGGAGCAGTAGTGTATGCTGACGCCCATCGCGTGCAGCTCGTTGTACCATTCCTTGACGCCCTCGACCGTCAAGTCCTTCAGCTCACGGATGAACGTGTTGCGGAAAATCTCCTTCGCTCCACCAGAGATGTTGGACCTTTTGATGGTGTCGTCGATATCGCTGATCAGACTAACGCCCCTTGGCTCAATGATCTTGACTTCTTGAACTGCCGATAGGCTTTGGTTGGCTAAGACGCGGACATGTGTCGGAACGAAATCCAAGGCAGCGCGTATGACGAAGTGGCCGGCATCATTGGTCTGCACCGTCCGCGAAGCCGACTTCTCATCGTTGTAGAAGAATATGGTGATGGGAAGCTGGATCAGGGGTGTCGTCATGAATGGCGCTATCCTAGCCATGAGGTTCGCGTTTGCGACGGATAATTCAGCCTCCGACAGCTCGTTGCCGTTCGTATACTGCCTAGCTGGCATCTTGGGCGATCCTGGGGCTGTCATGGGCGTCCGGGTGCCACTACGAGATCTTGACCTCGCGGGATATATGCTACCGGCATCGTCGTCGTCTTCCTCTCGTGCCGCTTCGCTGAAGCCACCGCGATTTGCCACACGCCTCTCCTCCTGACCCCTCTTCTCAATCTCTGCCGCCTCTTTCGCAATCTTCTCCTGCTCCCTCCTCTCTTCATGGGACTGGTGGAGCGCCCCCAGCGAATCCGAGGGAGGGGCATCCTGCCTGGGTGCGGGGATGCCGCTCAACTGGCGCGCGAGCCCGATGAGAATCCGATTGCGTCTAGTCATGGGCCCTTTGTGCGGCGAGTAAACCCATCCTCTGACGTCGATATCCACGATTGCCCTCTCGTCTTCGTTGCGCTCCCACTCTTGCCTCCAGTACTCCGAATCTCTAATGGCTCCGTGTGGTTCATTTGAGATGTACTCGTTGTCGTCGCCCCAATCTTGCTTGGTGTGTCGTTTCGCGTAGGACGGAAAGATGACCATCTGGTCGTCGCCTTGCACCGTAATGGCAACATCCGGGAATGATCCGGGTATCGTCGTCCTCGGCATGCCGTCGTCTGCTTCAAGCGACCGCACCCGCGTCTGCGCATATCCTTCTCTTATTTCGTTCATCGCAACTGCACCGGCGCGGTACATGCTGCCTGCCTTTGCAGCCAGCCATTTCCGACGGAAACCTCGCTCGCCTTGTGCCGGCTCGCCCTCTGGCGCCGCGCCATATCCGTAGCCGTTTCCGTCCCCATTGCGGCTGGAGTTGGCCGCAGCTCCTCCTCCTCCATTGCCTGTGTAGTCTGACCAAGTGGGCATCTTTTTGCCTGGGCGTCCTGCTCTCGCATGCCTCGCCGGCCTCGCTGGGGGTGGGCCCAAGAGCAGCCGGCGACTTTGCCGCCTGACTACGTCGACGAGCCGCGACTGCTCGTTCCGCTTGCGCTGGCGCTCAAGAATCAACCGGTAAATGCGGGACTGGAAGCGATGCTTGAGCTGCGGAAGGGTGTCGAGCCGGAAGTTGAGCACGCGCTCGCGATATCGATCTCGGACGGTTCGCGGGAAGAGGTATCGTAGTAGACTGAGTCGATTATGAGGATGCGGATGCGGAGGTCCAAATCGCCTGAAGGGCCTGAATGGAGCCAGCTTGATCGTTGTAGGTGCCTTGGACAAGATTCCAAGACGGGCGCGATGGGGTGCGGGACGGCCCTGGTTTTGTTCGTAATGCAGGAAGGGTCCCTCCGCGTCGTCTGTTCTCCGGAGGCGGCAGGTCGTGGGCTTAGCGGCGTCGATTACTCGTCCGAGGCTCAACGAGGCAGACCAGAGGTGCACGAGGCTGCGCAGGCGACAGCGTCTTCTGACCCCCACGCTCTACAGCTGATGAAGAAGCGGCAGAGAATGATGGAAGCACATGATCTGGGCGACGGGTTTGGGAGGCGGAATCGGCGGTCGAGGGGTCGAGGCAAAGTAACGGGAGCACGCGGGTAGGGAGGGATGAGCTAGGAGCTCGTGACGACGGGCGGGCGAAGCTTTAGGTTGTCTCTGGTCTCAGAAGCTGCCGGTGCCGGGTCGGGGTGTCTCGATTTCCAGATGCGACCAAGTGCCAGAAATGCATGGAATATTATGCAGGCGGCGTAAGACTGCGGCGCCTCCTCCCCAGCCAGCAGCAGCCTATTGCCCGCTGAATGAGGTCCACGTCCAAGCGAAACGAGATGTTACGTCATCTTTTAAGCTTGCCGAGCTCCCGCTGAAGCTTCCAATGCGCAACTTGAGGTGCCCTGTGCTGCGATCGTCTTCAGCGCTGGTTCTGGACGAGGCCCACTGAAAAAGGACGCTGCAAATGTAACGTGCCTGGGCTAGACCAGAGTCCATCAACTGACGCTCCGACGCTGGACACTTGAGGGTTTTGGTTTTGTTACCTAGTTTTTTTAGTGTTCTAGAAAGAGAAAATTCTTACTAATAAACTTCAAGGTATCAATAGATATACTGCCTATATTTAGCCTCATCTCTTAAGGTTATAGAGAACCTTAAAAGTAAGGATTAGTATAGCTATAAAACTAGCTAAGCTAGTAGGGATTATAATACTATGTTAACCCCTCTATAATAATATCTTTATTAATCTCTTCTAAGATAGCTTAACTTAACCTTACTAACGTTTATAGTATAGAGATAGCTATAATTAGCTATCTAAACGATCCTAACTTCTAATAAGACCTTAACTTCTATAGGGATATTATTAAGTACTATATTAGCCTAAAAAGAATAGATATATTAATCTATAAAGGTATTTAGGGGCTACAGGCCACAGTTAGGTCAAACTAATAGAAGAAGCACCTAAAGGGTAGGTATAATATTACTACGCTACTTTTACTTACTTTTTATAAGATCTTCTTTTCTAACCTTTTAGTAAGTACTTACTAAGTCCTCGCTATAGAAGGTTCTATACCCTATCTCTATAAAGTTCTCTATTTTTTTAGCTTAGTTTAGCTAAACTATCCTTAAACCCTTCTAGTCTAAGTAGCTAGACCTTTATAATTATCCCCCTTCTAATTATAATAATCTTTATTATAGAATAAAACTAGTAGTAAGTAAGAACCCTTATTATCTATAGTAAGTTCTTATAGTTATTATTATTATTATAAGTTATCTTTACTATTTATATAGTAGTTATTTATTATATATTTACTAAAGCTCTATTATCCCTTAGTATTATTATTATTTTTATAGGTTTTATAACCTTATCTTTAAAGTTATATTATCTACTAACTAAGGTTTCTTTAGTAATCTCTCTTATTTCTTAAAGAAAGAAATATTATTAATAGGTTTTATATTTTTTATTTATAGATATTTTATTCTTTACTTAGTAAGCCCTCTCTAAATAATAGCTTTATAATAACTTTATTTTTTATCCTATCTATCCCCCTTCTATAATAAGTATATTATAAGACTATTTAGAATATTAAATAGTAACTACTATTATTAATTTACTATATTTATTTTCTTACTTTTAGTAATACTTACTATAATAAATAACTATTATTCTTATTATCTAAAGTTATAGCTACCTCTCTAACTATTTAATAATACCTTATATCTATCTATAAAGTAGTACCCTTTTTCCTACTTAAGGTTAGTTTTTCTTCCTCCTTATTATATTATATTATAATATAATAGCTTTTATATTTTATAAGCTTTTATTAAGCCTTTATAAAGCCTTCCCCTTCTAATACTACTTTTATATCTAATATTATAAATACTAAAACCTTAATTACTTATATCTTAGCGCTATATAAGCCTAATACCTTAGCAAAGAATAGTAGTACCTACTAATACTTCCCTCTATAATATAATATCTTCAACTTCTTATTCTTTAAGGTCCTCCTCTAGGTCTAGAAGCTATCCTTTAGTAAGCTTTTAGCTATACTATAGCTCTAGTAAAGCGACTAAGAAGATATTATACGCCTTATTATATTTTTCTAGAAGCTATACTCTATAAGCGTTAAGGTTTATAACCTCTATAATTAGCATAAGAATAAATTATAAAGTAAGTTTTTACTAACCTTTTATAAAGCAGAAGTTCTTTATTAAGAGCTTTATAATATCTCTAACGCTATAAGATTATACCCTTTTTTTAGCGTTAATATTCTTAGCTTATACTTCTATTATATATTGCTAGTTCTCAGCTATTTTTTAGCAAACTTCTATTAGTTTCTTAAGCTTTTCTTCAACCCCTTAAGTCCTAACTTTAACGCTTAGTAAGTAGTAGTTAATTATCTAAAAGTAGTAACTTATAAAAGCTTTAAATAGGGATATACTAATAGTAGTATATTTACTATTATTATATAAGAATTTAGCTTTAACTAATTATATTACTTACTAATTATATAAGCTTTTACTAAACTTTAAGAGATATACTATTAAGGTTTAGTATATTCTTTTAGTTTACCTATCTATTTATAAGTATTATATAGTAGAGATATACTTTTCTATATCTTAAGCCTTAGTTTAGTCCTATTAAAACTAGCTAGTAATTAACTTATCTTAATTATTAATAATAGCTTTAGGCGTACTATAATAGCACTTAATCTCTTAATATAAGATCCTCGCTAAGCTTATAGTATCTAGTTACTTTATTATCGCTAGAAAGCAAGCTACTTTAGTTATTTAATATATAACTACTAGGATTATATTATATATAATCTTATTATCTTAGTAACTTTCTAGTAACTTAGTTAAGAAGTCTAAGGAAATCTATTAAAATAAGTATACTAGTAATTCTAGTATTTATAGTAGTTTATATAGCTTATACTATAATATATATACCTCTTAGTAATATAAATACTTAGTAATATATCACTATATATCCTCTATTAGGTATAGCTAATAGAATTTTCGTAGAATTAGCTCTATTATCTTATTTACCTCTATATACCTTAATCTAAGCGTATTATAATAGTTTTTTAGGATTTTATAGTAGAAAGATCCCTCTTCTAGGATAATAAGTTTTCTTCTAAACTAAAAGATATTATTCTTATTAAGTTAATACCTTTAGTATTCTTTAGTATCTTAGTAAACCTTAGACGTAAGTTCTCTATAGAAGTAGTCTTTAGCCTATAGTCCTCTAACTATCTATTTAAGATTTACGCTTAGTTATAGTATATATACTATTTTATCCTAAATAAGCTCCCTTATTATAGTATATAGGATATACTACTCTAGTATAATAACCTTAGCTCCCCTTAAGTCCTCTAGTATATTACTATCTTTTTATAGAGCAGTTAGTATAATATCTATATCTAATTTTAAGTAAGTAATAACGCTAATATATATACTTTAATATAGTAGATTATTAATACTTTTTATAAAGTAATACTAACTTAAAAGTAAAGATCTCTTAACTTTAGAACTAGCCTTCTAGTAAGGTTCTTATATACTTTACTAAATAGCTTAGATATAAGTTATTATAGTAGCTATAGTTCCTTTAAACTTAGCGATATATTAGTAAGTTATTACTAATAGCTAGTTAATAAGTTTTAGCTTCTTCCTAAAAGTAGAAAGTATATTATCTACTTTAAAGTCTTCTACTATATAGTTAAGGCGTTATAATAATCTATCTACTAGATTTATAACTTCTAATCTATACTAGATTTTAAAATTAAATATAGATAGGTAGTAAACCTATTATATAAGCTTTTTATAAATATTATATATAGGTATAGTAAATACCCCCTTTAGTACTATATAATCTATAAATATTAGGAATTTCTTAGGGAGCCTTTAGAGGTATTATATCTAGTAATCTAAGCTTTCTATAATAGTGAAGAGCTCTTATTACTTTATAGCTTAGCATCTTTCTATATCTAAAAGCTTCTTTAACTAGAAAGCTATTAAGTACTAAATAGTACTATACTTCTATAAAAGTATATTAGATACTACCTAAGTAGATATATTAGTCTTAACTTTAGTTTCTAACGTTAGGTTATAATATCTTAATATTAAGGCTTTAGTAAATGCTCTCTAAAGTATCTTAAATATAGTTTATATCTCTTCTATTTAAATAAAAGCTCCTAACTTTATACTATTTTAACTTCCCTTTAGTATACTATTTATAAAAGCTATAATATAGGAGTATTTAGCGATAAATTTATAGTAAAAGTTATAGAAACTAAGGAAAACTTAGATATCCCTAAAGGACTTTAGTATTAGCTATTTAGTAACTACTTAAACTTTATTTAAGTCTATTTTAATACTATCTTAAGTAATATAGAACTTAAGGAAATCTACTTCTATCTAATAGAAGTTATACTTCTTTAGTTTTATAAATAGCTTAGTAGCTTTTAAATAACTTAGAACTATATAAAGGTCTTTAGTATACTACTCCTTAGTATCTAAATAAATTAAGATATTATCTAGGTATATAACGTAGTAAGTATCTAAAAAGTTAATAAGTATTTAGTGAATATATACCTAGAAAGTTACTAAAGTATTAATAAACTTAAATAGTATTACTATATACTTAAAGTACTTATATTAAGTCTTAAATATAGTTTTCTATCTATTTACTTTATTAATTATAATTCTATAGTATACCTTATTTAAATTAATCTTAGAAATAAACTTTATACTAATAAGCCTATCTAGAAACTTACTAATTAGTAGTAGAAGATAGTAGTTTTTTACTATAATTTCGTTTAACCCCCTATAATCTATATATAATTATAAACTACTATCTTTTTTAAGTATAAATAGAACTAATACCTTAGTAGAGCTAGTTAAGTAGTAGATATATCTAGCTACCTCTATTTCCTAAATATATTTAGTAAAGGTTTATAGCTATTCTACTAATATAGAGTATATTAGCTTATATAGAGACTTTTTATTAGGTTTTAACTTAATATAATATACTACTCCTTTTAGTTTAAAGACTTTTTTTATATTTTTTTTATTAAAAACGTTAGTAAAAGGTTTAAGTTCTTTAAAGATCTTCTTTTTATACTTTTTATTTAGTAAACCTTTACCTAAAGTATTAATATCTTTCTTATCTAAAGCTAAAGCTCTTATTAAATATATTATATAAACTTTATAGCTATTTTCTATAATCTCTTATACTATTACTTCTAGCTTAATAAGTAAGATATAATTATATAACTAAGTATATATATAGGTATCTATATAGATACCTTCTCTACCTATTAAGTCGTTAGATAAAAGGATATCTCTTACCCCCTTAAAGCGTAAGCTAGCTATAAAGGCTTACTAAATCTTCTATAAGTAGCTCTAGTTATTAATTAAGAAGAAAGTAAGCTAATAAACCTTACTAGTAGGTATTAGCTTTCTTTAAAAGTCTACTAGTTTTAAAGCTATAATACTTATAACTTCTTTTAGTAAGAGTTTCTCTATAAAGTCTTTCTATATAAGGTCTACTATAGCGTAAATATCTATATTAACTACTAGTTTAACCTTATTATATACTTAAAGTATAATTACTTAACCTTTAATAGTTTACTCTATAGGAACTAAAGTGATTTCTAATATAATACCCCTTAAAGTTACCTCTACGTTTACTTATTTCCTAAGTCTTTAGTATTAGTTATATAAAGTATTATAATAGTATTAATCCTACTTTATCTTAAGTTTAGGTTTTAAGTATTACTTATAAGCTATATATAAGGTTTAGTATAATTAGGGGAGATATACTTATATTTCTTATAATTATAGTATTAAGTTCCCTAAAGGTTAAGAGCCTTACTATTAGAGCTAGATATTACGTAGGGGTTTACTAAGTAGTTATTCTAAAATAAGGTTTCTAGATAGCGCTCTTTTTAGTCTATTAACTGAGGGGGTTATAAGCTACTCTTATAAGGATAGTCTAGGGAGCCTAAGTATAGTTACTTATATAACTTAGAATAGCTAGTAAGCTTTCCTATATATCTCCCTTCTATAATTTCTTATAGCTTCTATATATAGAGGGTAATAGTATATATATTAGTGTAATTAATATCTTACTTAAAGAGTTTATCTTTTAAGGTTTTTATAAGGCCTTAAAAGAATATATAAGCTTTTATATTACCTATATTTAGCTTACTAAGAGCTTAGTTAATAGACTCTTAGTAAGCTTAGTATATAATAGGTTTTTTATTATCTTTCTAATAGCACTATCTTAGAGTATTATAGTAGTTCTATTCTTAGAACTTAGGTACTATATACTACCTTCTTATAAAAATTCTAAAGTCTTCCTATATAGGGTTAACTTAATTCCCTAATATATCTATAAGCGTTTGCTAATAAGTCTACTATTTTACTTATAGAGTATACTCTATTATATTTAAAGCTTATTAAATATATTAGCTATTAGAGTAACTAAGGTAATACTTATAAGCTTCCTCTACTATAATAAGTTAATCTTTCCTCTCTATACTAATAGACTTATTAGTAAAGTAAGCTATATTATAGTTTAAAGGTTTCTTATAAACCTTTAGTAACTATTTAGTAGGTATTTAATTACTTAGTATAGTAGTAATTAGCTTATACTAGTTAGTTATTATTATTATAATCTACTATATTAATACTTAGCTAATAGCTTTATTTAGCTCTCTAGCTTAAGCTAGCCTATTAGCTATAGCTATAGATATCTAGCCTTATAGCTTATTTAATCTATAAAGAGGGGTTTTATATTCCTTATTCTCTTATATATACTTATCGTTTATTTAGTAAACGTTTAGTATAAGTAGCCTATCCTCTTTAAAGCTTTTAGCTTTACTTAAAGTATAGCTTCTCACCTCCCCTTATTAACTTATATTATCTTCTAATTATTTACTAAAGTTATCTCCTTTATATAGGCTTATATAAGCTATCTTATTTAGCGTTTAGTAAATACTAAGTATAAGTTCTTTAGCTTAATTAGTAAGTATTACTTAAGTATATAATACTATTATTATTACTAACTTTCTTAAATTAAAGTAAAAGTAAAAGAATTATAAAGGTATTTAGAAGCTATAGACTATAGTTAGGTTAAACTAATAGAAGAAGTACCTAAAAAGTAAGTATAGTATTACTATACTACTTTTACTTATTTCTTCTAAGATCTTCTTTTCTAACTTTTTAATAAGTACTTACTAAGTCCTTACTATAGAGGGTTCTATACTCTATCTCTATAAGGTTCTCTATTCTTTTAGCTTAGTCTAGCTGAACTATCCTTAAGCCCTTCTAGTCTAAGTAGCTAGACCCTTATATAATCTTAATAAATAGTAAGTTAAGCTATTACTAAAAAGTCTAGATTAAGTTATTAAGCTATATATAGCTTCTATATAAACTAATATTATAGTAAATACTACTATATAAGCTATCTCTTATTTAGGTATAATAAACCCTTAAAGCTATACTAATAGTAATTAACGATAGTACTTTATATTAAACCTTAGATATTACGTTAATAGAGATGTTAACGACGTTAACGTAGCAGATAGCCCTATTAGCCGAGATATAGTGGTATTAGGCGTGGGAGGATTTATAATAGGGTAGCTGCTGTGAGTACCCTGTTAATTAGTCTCAAAAAGTCTCTTTTTTTGAACCACGCAGCTTACATAACGCAGTTACCTGGGGCCGAGGCCCGCAGGCACTGGACACTTGAGGGCCTGTCAACTCGCTCGATGTAACTGAATCGTCGCATTTGCGGTCCCTTTGCTCGCGCAGTTCCCCATGATCCATGATGGACGAAACTCCGTGCCAAGCAATAATTAGACGGTATTTCAACATGGTATTTTGGTCTAAACTTTTCCCTCCAGTTATGCCCACGCACGACTACCTCTTTCCACGGGCTATCTTCGCCCTCATCCTGCCGTTCTTGGGAACCTTCTTCTTCTTGAGGTTCAGCACGGCGCCTTGTCCAGCACGCTCCGCCTTGCCCTTCTTCCATACGTGGCCCTCGCTCCTGATGGCCTTGGCGTCGAGCTGCTTCCTGGCCTTGTTGCTCATCTTCACCTTCTTCTTGCCAGGGCCGCCCTCGCCGTTGAGCTCGGCCCGGCCCGCGTCCTTGGCCTTCTTCTTGTCCTGCTCCGTCTCGAACCATGTCCTCTTCGGCCTGGACTTGATCTCGGCCTCGTGCTCGAGGATGTTCTCTCCCTTCCTGACCTGCATCTCGGCCTGTGCGAACTGCTTCTCCTGCTTCTCCTCGACAATAATCTCCTCAATCTCGTCTTCCATCTCGTCGACCTGGGCTTGCCACTTGTCTGCTTCCGCAGGCTCGATGACTCGGCTCATGATCTTGGCTCCCTGGGACTTGCCCGCCTTGACCGCGGCCTTGACGACCTTGCGGTCCGGCTCAGCAGCCAGTGTGACGGCGACACCGCTTCTGCCGGCACGCGCAGTACGACCGACTCTGTGCACGTAAATCTCCAGCTTCTGGGGCGCCTCGTAATTGATGACGGTGTCAACGCCCTTGATGTCGAGACCACGAGACGCAAGATCGGTAGCCAAGAGGTAGTTAACCTTGCCGTCACGGAAGTTCTCTACACTGGCAATTCTCTGCAAGGCTGTTAGTGACATTCTCATCGGGGTATAAGAGAGGTGCTCACCTGAGCCTGGTTCATGCTACCGTGGAGCTCGGCGCAAGACATGCCCAGCATACCAAAGATAATTCTTGCCCTGTGAGCCTCCTTCTTTTGGCGGAAGAAGATGATGACCCTCTCGGTGTGCATCGTCTTGCAGATGTGGATCAAGTAGCCCATGCGCTTCTCCTCGCGGCCGGGACGCAGGCGGATGAACTCTTGCACCAGGGTGCCGACTGTCTTCTTCTGGGAATCCACCATGACCCTGGCGGGCTTGTTCATGCCAACGCGGACCAGGCGGTCGACAGACGATGTCATGGTGGCAGAGAACAACATGGTCTGTCTTGACTTGGGGAGTGTAGTGAGAATCTCGTTGAGTTCGTCGGCGAAACCGTCTTCGAGCATACGATCGGCCTCATCAAGCACCAGAATCTCTACAGTGTCGACGTTGAAGCTGGCAGAGTTTCTCATGTGATCGATGAAACGACCGGGAGTGGCAATAATGACATCCGGCCGTAATCTGAGCTCGACCTCTTGCTGCTTCAGACTGAGACCACCAACAGCCAGTGTAAACTTGATGTCCGTGTAGGCTGCCAGCTTGGTAGCGACGGCGTGGCACTGGATGGCCAACTCACGGGTAGGGGTGAGGATGACGACACGGCTGGTGGGCACCTTCTTGGGCCTGTAGAGGAGACGCTCGAGAATGGGGACAACGAAGGCGGCCGTCTTTCCGGAACCAGTGACTGCACCACCGACGACGTCCTTGCCCATCAGAGCGATAGGCACGGTCTTGGCCTGAATGGGAGTGGGCTTGGAGAAGCCAACGGCGGCAAGACCTCTGAGAAGAGGACGCGACAGAGACATGCCCTGGAATGATGAAGCGATATCCTTCTTGCCGGGCTGTGCGGGCTCCTCTGGCGCGAAGAAGGCATCGCGCTTGGCTTGTTCCTCTGCATCCTCCTCTTCGTCGTCTGAATCGTCGCGGGCGTCGTCGGGGTGGTCTACGGGTGTCGCAACGGAGTCGTTGTCTGATGCAGCGGCGTCCTCGTCTTCTGCGTCTGGGATCTCCTCGTCGGCCGACCCCTCGTTCTCAGGGTCAACACCCATACCGAAGGCGTCGTCGGCGAGCACTCCGTCTTCATCGTCGTCGAGGTCGATATCCATGTCGTTCTCTGCCTCCTCGTCGTCGTCACCAGCCTCCTCCTCTACGGCGACTTCGGGCTCCTCCTTGCCGGTCTTCTTCGCGCGCCTCCTGCGGATGATCTCGTCCAAATCGACGCCAACCGGGTCCTGGTTCTTCATGGACTTCTTTGCGCCGTCGAAGCCCCAGCCCTCGAACTCGTCGTCGCCGAATTCGACAGCGCCGTCTTGGGCAAACTCGAAGTCGGAATCCATGGCACCGTCGTCGTCTTCATTTTTGCCCCAGATGCCTTCGCGCTCTTCCTCCTCCTCTTCCTCGCCCTTCTTAGACTTCTTTGACTTCTTGGCGGTCTTCACCTTCTTCTTCGGGGGCGGCGCGACAGCCTCCTCTTCCTCGACAATGTCCTCGTCATTGTCGGAGATTGTGTGGACGAAGTCGTCGTCAATTGGTTTGCGTTTCTGAGAGGGAGCCATGTTGGGCGGTTGAGAATTGTTGAAAAGCGAATGAACAGTCCCGCGGGGTATCGTCTGCTCTAACACGCTTTCCCAATCCCCCAGCTCGATCTTCAGCGCCAGAATTTTTTCTGAACGGACGGTGGAGCTTGAACTTTTCTGCCGCCGTCCGGGCCCCACCTGGCTTAGGCGGTCAGACGACTCGGTCCCATCCGCCGCGCTGGTCAGTGCGTTACGTGATCGGAGTACGGACACGTGACGGTGTTTGTCATCAGCAGAGAAGGCCCAGGCCGCCAGCCAGTCATTGCCAGTGTTTAGGGGGGACGTGGAAGGTAGGGGCAACTCCCGAGTAATTGCCCCCACCACGGTTGATTGGGCGACCACTTATTGCCAACAATTTTGGCAGCCTTCACGCCGCCGGCGACAAAGCAACGAGATTTAATTTCTGCCACTTCGACACTTGCCTGTCTCGTCCTAAGCCCAACTTCGGTGCTCTAACCTCCCACGTCTCCTTTCTCTACGCCTCATCGCGTCTCTGCTTCTCGAGCGTCCTTTCGATTCCCGGTTTTTTGCGCGCGCATTCTTCATCCAAACACACGGAAAATCCAAGAGATCAGACACATACGGTCAAGATGGGCGAATCCAGGTTCGTATCTTTCCACGGCCTTCCATCCCGCGGCGCCCACCACCACCACCACACGACAAACCCGGCGCGTCGCAGCCTCGACATCGAGCACTCCCAGCTAACAGAAAAGACTATCCAGACAGGAACTCATCCAGTGGTTGAACCAGCTGCTGTCCCTCAACATCACAAAGGTCGAGCAATGCGGTACGGGGTAAGTGCAGCCCGATACCCCTCCCCCGCCATACAGCGATTTGTGGGACCAGGTGATTTTCGTGATGGTGTTGCTAACGCCGGTTTGACTGCAGCGCGGCGCTATGCCAGGTGTTTGACAGCATCTTCATGGACATCCCCATGTCCAGGGTCAAGTTCAACGTCAACAGCGAGTATGCGTACATACAGAACTTCAAGGTGTTGCAAAGTGAGTCCAGCCCTCGAAACTTCGTTGCGTTTGGTGCCCAGCGAACCCGATGCTGACAATTGCTCTCTGCAGACACCTTTGCCAGACATCAGATCGACAAGCCCATCCCCGTCGAAGCCCTAGTCAAGTGCAAGATGCAGGACAACCTCGAGTTCCTTCAATGGACCAAGAGATTCTGGGACCTGAACTTCCCCGACCACGACTACGACGCCGTCGCCCGCCGAAAGGGCGCTCCCGTGTCCGGCGGTGGCGGTGCCGCCCCCCGCGCCGCTCCTGCTGCCGGTGCTGCCAGACGAGGAGGCACGACCCCCTCGGGCGGTCCGCGCGTGGCCAAGGCGGCCGGCCCCGGCAGCGCCGCGCTGCAGCAGGAGAACGCCACGCTCAAGGAGACTGTCGTCGGCCTGGAGCGTGAGCGTGACTTCTACTTCAGCAAGCTCCGCGACATTGAGCTCCTTGTGCAGCAAGCCGTTGAGGAGGACCCCGAGCTGGAGAAGCAGGAGGACGGTCTCGTCAAGCAGATCCAAACGATTCTGTACTCGACAGAGGAGGGTTTCGAGATCCCCGCCGAGGGCGAGGCTGCCGACGATCAGGAGACCTTTTAGGCAGGTGGTGCCATGGACCAAGGTGTGAGGAGGGCGCGGGCATACCCAAGACTATTGGATGGGCATGTCGGGGTTTAAGCAAAAGCACATGGGTTTGGCTGTAGTACAAATACCCTGAGGCACGTAATAATCGTATACTGGCGATGAGGCTGAGCAGCACTCGGACGGCGTTGGCAGCCTGGAATAGGGTCGGCCGGCTTGGTCAGAGCTTGCGGCGCTCTTGTCGCAGCATGAGCAGTCATGATAGAATCAAACTTTTTGGTCTGGGAACCCCGAGTCATTTATGTGGGCGTGGGGTGAGTGAGAGCGAGGCACGTCTGGTCCCGGACCACGCGTCCGAGACGGCTCAGACGATTTGTATGGGGTATTTTGGTTCGGCACAGTAGGTAGTCTGTCTGGGCTGAGAGGGATCCTCCCAAGTTTCAATCTACTAGTCGTCGGAGAGGTGAAGCTTATGCATGAACATGACTACTGCATTTCGGATGAATATTCTGGAAGGCTTCTTCTCGCGCTGTCACTCGGTTCAGTCGATCTAGTGTGGAAATACGGATAATGGCAGCTGTCACGGCAGAGAAGAGAAGACGGTGTGCCCGCGGTGAGAAGACACAGCGTCGTATCCATCTCAGCCGGGGATCTTCAGGCAGTGACAATCACTCGGGCTTCGGTGTCTCTCTTTGGCCCTCGTCATGAGCCCAAGCCCAGGCCCTTCCTGATGAGGTGTCCCAGATATGCGGTCATTCCTGCGGCAGGCTCCAGTTTAGTGGTTCCATGCAGGCGCCACAGGCGTCAAACAGCGCACACGACCACCAACCTCCCCCTCAGGCTGCTATCTTTCAGACCCAGGAACCCAGGAACCTGCCACTCAACAGTGGGCCGTCGTCGTTTTTTAAGGAACCGACCGCCTGCGTCTCGCGCCCGGCTGCAGCACACCTCGCTGGAGCATTGCATACGTTCGCTGCGCTGCTGCTCACCGGACTGGACTGGAACGTGAACCTTGATTGCATCTCCCCGGGACCTGACGCAAGCAACGAACCAAATCCGTCCTTCTTCAACAACATTGATTTTCACCAGCACGACGAAGCGCTCGTCAACGTTTACGATTGTGTTTCATTTGCGAATTATCCACATCATCTCTTCGACGACGCCATTGCGACTGCCAGCAAGCAGCAACCACCCCACGCCAACCGACTAAGCCACTTACACTCCCACCCGACGAAGCGAGCGAGCGAACCATCACCGCAAGCCAGCCCAGCTCAGCTCATCCGAGCCCAAGCTCGTCCAAACCCGAACAGCATCCCATCATCCCCAATCGTCGAAAGAACCAAAGAAGAAAAAAACCTTCCCATCCGTTCACAACAGCCGCCGTCACAATGGCTCCCCCGGCCGAGATCTCCATCCCCTCGACCATCCTCTCGACCGGCGAAGCGAAGCCCTACACCCTCTACAACATCACCCTCCGCCTTCCCCTGCGCTCCTTCGTCGTCCAGAAGCGATACTCCGACTTCGCCACCCTCCACCAGTCCCTCGCCGAACAGGTCGGCGCCCCGCCCCCGAAGCCGCTGCCCGGCAAGTCCTGGTTCAAGTCCACCGTCTCCTCCCCGGACCTGACGGAGCAGCGCCGCCAGGGCCTCGAGGCCTACCTCCGCGCCATCGCAGAATCCCCCGACCGCCGCTGGCGAGACACCTCCGCCTGGCGCTCCTTTCTCAACCTCCCTAGCACCGGCGGCGGCGGCAGCACGAGCAACTCCGCCGCGAGCGCCCACGGCCTGATCACCAGCGGCCGCGCCGGCGCCGCGGACCCGACGACCTGGCTCGACCTGCACCGCGAGATGAAGAGCAACCTCCACGAGGCGCGGCTGAGCCTGTCGCGCAGGGACGCCGCGGCGGAGAACAACAACAGCACCGCGGCGGCGGAGGCGGGTGCGGCGGCGAAGAGGGCGCTGGTCAAGGCGGGCACGCTGATCGGGAACCTCACCGCGGGGCTGCGCACGATGCAGGAGAAGGGCGCCCTCGGCGACGGCGAGCTGCGCAGGCGGCGCGACCTGCTGGCCTCGGCGCGGGTCGACAGGGAGGGCCTGGAGCGGCTGAGCAACAGCATGTCGCAGAACGGCCGGGCCGCCAGGGAAGGGTGGGCCTCGTCGGGGGACAAGGCGGCGCTGCTGGGAGGGGCTGCCGGCAGCAGCAGCGGGGCGCGGACCGGCGGGCGGGTTCTCGGCGCGCCGCTGCCCGAGACTGAGCGCACGCGGGAGCTGGACAACGACGGGGTCGTGCTGCTGCAGCGGCAGATGATGAGCGAGCAGGACGAGCAGGTGAACACGCTCGCGGCGATCGTGCGGCGGCAGAAGGAGATGGGGCTGCAGATCAACGACGAGGTGGAGGCGCAGACCAAGATGCTCGACCGGGTCAACGAGGACGCCGACCGCGTCGGCGGCAAGATCAAGGTCGCGAACCGGCGCATCGGCAAGTTCTGACTGCGGCGCGCCATCGGGGTCGTCGCGCGGGTCGTCGTCGCGGCGATGGAGGTCGTCGTCTGGCTGCTTTGGGTCGGGGGCGCGGTCTGGGATGCTTTTGCGTGGTGTATGGAGTTGGGCTCTCTTCTTCTCGTTGCAAGGAAAGCATGACTGACCGGGGGAAAATTTGTTCTTACTACGGCATTTTAAACTTGCAACATAATTAGCGACAGGTTTTAGGTTGTCGCCCATGATCTCCTTCACCAACTCCTGTTTTGTTTTGGCTTTTTTCTTCTTCTTACGCAAAGGCATGACGGAAGCGGGCTGGGAAAGAGGAAACTCAGATTGTGCTACGGCGAGCCCGTTTTGGATGGGTTAACGAGAGATGGGAAATTCTGAGATGCGTTTGGATGCGCGTATATAATCACGACGGAGGGAATGAGATTGGACAGTGTGATAGGAATGAATACCAAGGCTGCTTTGGCGTTTACGGATGGTCTCGTGCATCTGGTGAGATGGTTTTGCTGGCAAGTACATACTGTCTCAAGGCTGAGAAGTGCGATCTACGTATAAATATCTATGAGAAGTCCGGCTTTTTGACTTGCGGCCACCACCAATACTTGGCCTTGATAGCGCTGAATGGTTTGAGTGTTGTCATAGCCGTGCTGCGGCAACACACAGAAGGCGTCGTGTGGTGGACCTTCGGCTTAGCCGGCGGCGTACAACATCATGGTAATCAACACGAGTATTGGATGCGAATAGCCTCACGATAGTAGTGGCGGACCACAGCTGGGTGATATACAGCGACAACTGAACATCCATGAGAGGCGTGTCAAGCGGATAGACCAGCCCAGCAGAGCTTTACATGCCAAAACTTTGCAGCAATCCGCATCATTGTAGTAAATCCAACCAGGTGGGTTCATTCGCTGGGTTTATAGATCATTACTTCCTACTCAGCCTAGAACTGTGGCAGATGACTTGTTCGCATGCCACGCAGCCGATCTCAACGGAATGGATTGGGTTACAACCGTAAGTGAGTAATTCGGCGACGATTTTTCAATATCTGCTCTTGATCTTGTCTGATTCCGCGCCTGAATCATCTGCAACGAGGTTGTGTTTGCCACTGATTTGCTGGTAAACATCATGAGATCTCGTCCTAAGCAACGTTCGAGATTGCCATGGTCTAGAGATTAAATCATGACCCTCGTCTCCCAATACCACGGTCGCATTTGGTCACATAAGGTGGTAAGATGCCCAAGACTGAAGCATTCTTCCACCTGCCACGGTCACCACCAAGCTGATGCTCGGCATCGACCCGGAGCTAATGTGTCAAGTCATCCCAAGGCTGCGGGATGCAAGGAGAGCCGCATGACGGGAGTTGTTGACACTGGACGCGACGGAGTGTGGCCGCGGACCGTTCCTCATGCACATGCAGACGGTGCTTATTGGGTTGACCCCTGCCCATGGGGTTGCATGCATGTAGCGCTTGTCACATCGCTCTCTTTTCTTTCAAAATTCATTTCTTGTGGGGAGAAGAAGAAAGTTGAAGCGCCTCCCTAGCCTCGACGCTACGTTTGATCGTAACGATTCCTTGGATGTTGGCAGTGGTGATCATGTCCGAGGACCTGGCAGTTTGTTGGCCACCCCGGAATACTGACGTCTTCTCCGCCGTTGTCACCGCAAAACACCGGTTTTGCCCTCGACCCGGAACGTCGAAAGCGTTGCCGGCCGGCAGGCTCCAGTCGTTCCAGAAACGTTCAAGCGTGGGCGTGAGCAGCGCCCACATGGTGACATCTGATACGTCACTCGTGCTCGTGGTGCAAGGGACTTCCCGCGGTTGCCGGGCAACGAGACCGTTTGGATGGAAGGGCGAGGGACAAAGCTCCACCGTCCGGCTTGCGCACCGCAACGGTTGGCGGTCGAGAAGTGTGAAAGAAGAGTTGAGACAATGTCACAGTTGGCGCCCAACGAGTCCGACGGTAGCGATTGTGGCCCCCATTGTGACCGTCGCTGTTGCATTCGCAATCGCAATCTTAACCGATCACCCGCAGGATTCGAGGTTCGTCTTGAAGGGACGTCCCAGACATCTGGTAGGGACGGAAGGAAGAGGGCCTCACCCTTCGCAACGGGGCGCTGGCGGAGGCCGTGAGCGAAGCGTTCCTCGCCAGCTGACATATGGCCTTTTCCTCATGAGGCATTGCTGAACAATGCTGGCGCCGACGCCTCCCGGGGAGGATAGCCTCAGACTCCGCGATTCGCTGCCGGGGGTGGATCTCAACCCCAGCGAGGCACCGCTTCAGGACCACAGGCGAGTGTGCCAAGGGCCTCTCATAGGCAGGAGATTGAGCAATTTCTTGGGATTGGGCCGCCGGCCAGAAGTCTGCAGAAGTCTGCTCGAAAGCGAGAGCGGGGAGAGAGGTTCTTTAGCTGCGGTGTTTGCTTGACGATAGGCGGTGGACATGGCAACGGGGGAGTTTGTTTTGGCGATCTATTGGTGGTGAGTGGTCGAAAGTTCGATGATGCTTTGTGGCCTCTTCCAGTTGGACGATGGGCGGTGTGTATGTTCGTATTTGCGTGGCAGCAGCTGTAGGCATCTGCAGTCGTAAGCAGCCAGGAACCAGTGGGCATCGCGATGACAGCCAAACCACTCGATCGTGGAAGGTGGGATGAACAGTTGCCGGGATGAGGGGAGTAACACGCTGCGAACTGAAGGCATCGTGGGCAGTGGCATGAGTCGGGGGCGGAGGCTGGAGCTCGGTCATCCGCTTGTTTGGCTTTTTTCAGGGTCTTGCCGGCGCAGGGAACATCCTCTGAGCGAAAGAGGCAGAGGCCGTGGCTGGGACCCAATGCATGATGGCAGTCTTCTGCCGTGCAACTCTTCAACGGTCTTGCGTCTTGTTGCTGTTGAATGCTGCCGGATGATAACGGCCCCCCGGCGATGCATGCAGAGCAGACGCAACGAATACAATATCAGAAGCAAAAGCAGACTTTAAGGCTAACCTCGGACTGTAAGAAGGCCCAGCTGGTGACAGCACCCGCCATTTGGTAACCTAAGAAAGCGCTGATGTCTATCAAATGTCACCATCCTTCGCTTAGCCGGCTGATGCGGTTGACGGGGAGGTCAGTGAGCTCCAGGTGGGTCCCCGTCCACTGGAGCAACAGCGTTCAGTGGGCTGACGGTGGGAGAACAGCCACTGAGACTGCGCAGCCGGTTGCTAGCGCCCAGTCACACCCCCCAAGAACTGCGGTTCCCCTCCTCTCCTCAGTGAGGCCAGACCTGTCCAATTGCCATGAGAAATTCCCAAAGTAAACACAAAAGAATTCCTCCCCCTTCCCGCTTGCCTCTTCTCGTCACATCTTCCCTCAACACCTCGCCCAAAATCGACCTCCACCAAGAGCGGTTCTCGTGATACCATCCCGATCCGTCCCTCGACCTGCCCTACTAACCGGCAGGTCGATTCCGACAACAACAATTCTGTCTCATTGCCCCGCGATCGGACGCAATCCAGCCAGCTAAGCACCACCGCCAGACGAAGAAAAAAAAAAAAAGGCGCGAGGCCGGAGCGACAGCCCAGCAGCTGCAACCACACTGTCAATCGACAAAATCCTCGATACCCGCTCCGTCGCTTTGACATCCGTCTTTGCCCGTCCTCTATTCTGGGTTTTTGGCGTTTGTTTTTGCTTTCTTGCTGCTTGTGAGTCCGAACCCTCCCAAGCAAGGCCATGACCTTCCTGTTCCTCCCGACTTTTTTTTTCCTGGTCCCTCCATCACCGCATGCCAACCGCTCCTCTACTGCTGGACAAAATGCTCATGACCTCTATGCAGACGCTTCACGACTTTACGATTGCCAATGGCCCTACAAAGATACCACTAGAGCTCTTTATTTCACCCCGAGACTGAGTCTCATTCGAGCTGTAAAGCTCGATCCGACCAGCTACTCCAGCCAACCGACCTCAACCGCAAGTGCTGAGGTCTCCACGACATGAGCGGACCTCCTCCGCCACCGCCTCACGGCGAGAATCCCAAGACCACCGCCGGCTCTCCCCCGCCTGGCGCTGGCTTGGGGCCAGGCAATTACGACATATTCGTCATTCCCCAGCGCGATAAGGGCGGCGGCTTCATCTACCTCCCGTCCCTTGCGCCCAATGGCCCCAGCTTCGCAGCCGGCTTTGCCTGCGCCCTGGTCATGGTCGTCATGTTCCAGAGCATGGCCCCCGCCTTCCGCACATGGTGGGGAACCTACCAGGGCATGGGAAACATGGGAATGTCGCTCCTCGTCATCGCCGTCGGCGTAGGAGCGTGGGCATGGGGTAAGTCGCAGGCCCAGCCGTCTGCCTCAAACGGCAACGGCCCCAACGGCGGTTGGCGCACAGGTCCGGGAGGATATGGCTCTTACGCGGGCAGCGGCAACTTCGCCAACGGCTTCCCCGGAACCGGTGCTCCTCCTCCCCCTCCCCCTCATGGCACTCCCCCTCACGGCAGCCAAAATACCGGTCATTCGAGCGGTTCCAGCTACGGGTCGGGAAATGGGGGGCCTAGGTCTTCCTGGCAAGAACGACCACAAGGGCCTCCTCCTCCGCCACCCCGTCAGCCAGAGCCCGAGCCTGAGCCCGAGCCTGAACCCGAACCAGAGCCTCGCAAGCCGGATCCTCCTCCAAAGGCGAGGCCTGAACCAAAACCCGAACCTAAACCGGAGCCCAAACCAGAGCCCAAACCGGAACCCAAGCCGGAGCCCAAACCTGAGCCGAAGCCAGAGCCGAAGCCTGAGCCCAAGACTTCACCACAGAAACCGCCACAGAAATCCCAATGGGAGAAGGCCAGAGAGGAGACGAGAAAGCGCGAGGAAGAGCGCAAAGCCAAAGAAGAGGAGGAGAGGCGCAAGGCCGAGACGGCCCGCAAGCTGAGAGAGTTCCGGGAAAGAGAAGCCCGTGAACGTGCCCGGCGAGACAGAGAGGAGCGCGAGAGGCGTGAGAGGATCGAGCAAGACATTCGCGAAAAGGAGGAACTCAAGCAGAAGCTGGAGATTGAGCGACAGGAGAGGGAAAAGCTCCAACGCGAAAAGGAAAAGGCCGAGCAGGAGGCCAAGGAGGCCAAGGAGCGCGCCGAGAAGGCGGCCAAGGAACGCGAAGCCCAGGTCAACAAGGAGCGTGCAGACAAGGAGCGTGAGGAGGCGCGCAAGAAAGAGGCGGCCGAAGCTGCTGCCCGCAAGGCCCGCGTCGAGGCACAACTCGAAGCCTTTCGGAAAGCCAAGAGGGAGCGTGAAGCTGCCGAGAAGGCCAAGAAGGATCGTGAAGAAGCAGAGAAGAAGAAGGCGGAGGAGGAAGCGGCCCGCCGGGCCAAGGAGGAGGCGGAGCGCATCGCAAGGGAAGAGGCGGAACGAAAGGCAGAGGCTGAACGAAAGGCAGAGGCGGAGAGAAGGGCAGAGGCCGAACGAAAGGCCGAAGCAGAGCGCAAGGCCAAAGAAGCAGCAGAGGAGGCCGCGAGAAACACTCGTAAGAGTGGCTCTTACGCCTTCTCATCGGTCGGTGAGAAGACAAGTATGTGGCCCAACGGCCGACCTCCCGCTCCCCCCACCTCCCCATCCGTGGCTTCGTCGCAGCCGTCGAGACCTCCCCCGTCCGCCGCGTCGTCTGCGGCCCCAAGACCTCCCCCGTCTGCGTCTTCTTCTGCTCCCCCAAGACCCCCTCCATCTGCCAGCTCTGTGCCACCAAGACCCGCGCCTTCTGCGACGTCCTCGAACACATCGAGACCAGCGCCTTCGACAGCATCATCGAACACGGCGAGACAGCCCCCGAGGCCGTCAGCACGAACAGAGCGAACCGTCGACGAAGAGCAATACTCATACCGACCATACGATAAGCCGAAGCACAAGCCGGCATCTTCCATCGGCTCCGAGTCATCATGGGCCCCGTCGGCCACGACTACGCGAACGACACCGCCGCCTAGCATGCGCGCTCCGTACACGACGAAAGACCCCGACAAGATTGTCATCAGGGCGGTCTATCTGTTCATGAATCAGTTTGCCAAGACCCCGGCCAGCCAGCTCGTATCGGGTTTTGGCACAGTGACAGATGGACTTATCCTGCGGATAACGACCGAAGGCCTCTTCATCGACGACGATGTCCGCGGCGTCCCGCAGCGCGAGTGGGACGTCAAGGCCTGGACGTTAAAGCTGGTCGAGGTATGGTGCCCCCCGCACTGCTTGAATTCCGCTGCTGCTGCTTCTACCCCGTCGAATTCTGCAAACCATCCCTCTGGCTTGTTTCAAAAAATGGCGAATCAGCGAGCGCGTACGGCGGATAGAGGCGCCACGAAAATGCTCACGGGAGACGAAGCTGATGCCTACCTGACCGAAATGTTGCGTGCTTGCAAGAATTGCTGCCGTCTTGGCTTGTGCGACACAAAGTTCAAAGATACTAACATCCCATCTTCGACCGGGCAGACTGGGGAGTGGAGACACAAGAGCCTCCACGTCCTGCGCGCAACTATCCGAGATCAAGAAGGCAAGCGATATATGTTTGTCCTGGACGAAGAGGAGGCCTGGAAGGTCGCCGTCGGCGTGCAGAGGCTGCGCAAGGGCACCCAGGTGCGTTCGCTGGGCGTCAGCGGCATGTCTGCGTCCGATGCCAGAGGCACACTCGAGACCCTCGGCTGGGGTTAAAAGCTTGCTGCCGACTTTTGCAGCTTCAATTGGTCGATATCTTGACGTCGATAATATCTAAACGGCTGAGAGGGTGACGGGCAGGCAGACTGCTATTTATGAGGCATCGAAGGAGAGACGCGGGACGTGCCAGATGAGCATTTCAGTTCGGACGTGGAATTCGGTTGCATAGCAGAGCGAGGGTGGCACATTCCAGGGAGACTGGATCAAAACATGGCAATGATTTCTACAGCATTGGTGGGCCGGCTTGGTCCACCTTAGGATACCTCCAGCTTTCGGACTTCATCGCCGGTTCGACGTCTCAATGGGTCGTCTGCGGGTGGTGATGGTTTGGTTAATGATGATACGATTTTACATTTTGCGCTGTGTTTTCCAGCCACTCGACTTGGAGGATTAAGCTATGTTTGCCAGGCAGGCAACCCCAGCGTTGGAGTCGTTCTCCGATGGGGTCATCCTTGTCGGGCTTATCACACTCAGAGATTATTTGGACAGCACTGTGATTGTCAGTGTTTGTTTACTCTAGGGCCTACTCAATGGACCCTGAGAAAACCCTCTAACCAGGGCATGGATGACTCCTTGGCACTGACGTCGTCGTTCGTCTTATCGTAACGGAGGTTAGTGTTATCACCATGTCTTATCTGCAAGAAGAGGTTTGTCAATGATCGGTGAGGGCCCCGGGCGAAGGGTCTTGGCCCCCACTTAGAGTATCTCCAGAGGTGAAGAGAAGACCTCGAATCCTCCAACTTTATAATTCATCCGACGCATATTCGTGGAGACCGGGTGGTCAGCATCCATCGGGCGTGTTTCTTGTAAGTCCGCGTGGTATATGAGGCAGAAGCTGACGCAATAGCAGGCAAGGTACTTTTTGGTCGATGACGGAAGTACCATAGAGTTTACCGTGCCGTTGGATAGGCACGTTGACAGGTCCGGTCCGCGTGTGGGGGAACCGTCTGCTTGGGACGGCGAGCGCCCGTTGCATCTTGCACCCTGATGGACTGTATGTTTCACACCCAAACTTCTATTTCAAAATCTTGCAATCTTGCCTCTTGGCCATAAAGACGTTGTCTTCACAGTTGTCTCCCGATGTCATCTCTTTCGGCATTCACTTGTCGGCAAATTCCCGCTCGTCCAATCTGCCGGGCCCCCGGCAAACAGCTGCCCCCGGTCCATTCCCGACATCGGCCGGAAACCTCAACGCCGCGATAACACTTCCTCCCCCGTCCCAAAAGTTCCCCCCCTCCATTGAATGACCAAGAGAAACATTCTTCACCGAAATAAAAACGGGTCCGGCCTCTGCTTGGTCGGCAGACCCCCGCTCGACTACCGGGAAGCATCAAAGCTAGCGATGCAACTGAGGAGTCCCGCGATAAGCCAACCCCCGGCGGCCGCCCCATGCAGAGAGAGATGATTGCATATTGCTTATGGCAGAGGTCCTGATTCTAAGGAATAAGCAGCGCGCACTTATCAGCCAGGGCGACAAGCGGATATCTCAATTGGGTTCCTTTGGAGCAGTGCTCCAATGAGGTTATAAAGATGCCGCCGTCGTTGCATTCCAGGCAGTCCGGCTCGCCTCACCAGCCGTGATCTTCTCACCCCTCTCAATAGTCAACGATGAAGGCTTTCGCTTTCCTCACGCTGGCCGGTGCCGCCGTCGGCGATCTCGTGACGACCGGCGCCTCGCTCAAGCTCGACGATGTGTACTACTTCGTCTCCCCCTTCTCCCAGGGCAAACCCTCCAACGCCTCGCTGGACCTCAAGAGCCTGCCCCGCGCCTTCGGCTTCACACCCATCACCGTCGTCGCCGAGTCCGTAGCCTCGCACGACCTGACGAGCCTCTTCAGCAACTGGACAGCCCAGGATGATGTCTGGCAGCCCGCCTTCCTCAACGCCATCTTCCTTGCTGGGGCCGGCTCCAAGTCTACATACGCTCGCGGCAACACCACATCCGCCGTCCTCCCGTTGTCCAAGCTCGCCTCGATCCCGTCCGGCCCCTACTTTCTCGACACCACCACCGGCGAGGTCCACCAGGCCTTCCGCCTATACCCCGACTTCGCCGGCGCCTTCTCCGAGTCCCTGCTGCAGACCCCCGACGGCAACTTTCAGACCCTCTCCGCGCAGGTCCCCGCCTCCGCATCGCTGACCGTCGGCGTCCCCTCGCGGCTGTTCTTCACCCCCACCCCCGAGAAACCCCTCGCCGGCGTCCGCGTCGGCGTCAAGGACATCTACTCCCTCGCCGGCGTCAAGGGCTCCAACGGCAACCGCGCGTGGTACGGCCTCTACCCGCCCGCCGCCAAGACCGGCACCGCCATCCAGAACCTCATCGACGCCGGCGCCGTCGTCGTCGGCTTCCAGAAGCCCAGCCAGTTCGCCAACGGCGAGACCGCCACCGCCGACTGGGTCGATTACCATGCGCCCTTCAACCCGCGCGGCGACGGCTACAACGACCCCTCGTCGAGCTCGTCCGGCGCCGGCGCGAGCGTCGCCAGCTACGAGTGGCTCGACATCGCCGTCGGCAGCGACACCGGCGGCTCGATCCGCGGGCCGTCGGGCGTGCAGGGCTTGTTCGGCAACCGGCCGTCGCACGATCTCGTGAGCCTGGACGAGGTGATGCCGCTCTCGCCGACGCTGGACACGCCGGGCTTCCTGACGCGGGACCCGCGCATCTGGGACGCGGCGCAGAAGGCGCTTTACAGGGACAACTACACGTCCTTTGCAGGGGCGGAGGTGGTGTACCCCAAGACGGTGTATACCCTCGGCTTCCCCACGGACGAGACGCCTGCCGGGCAGATGCTGAACAAGTTCGCGGCGAGCCTGGCGGCGTTTTTGGACACGAACGTGACCGAGTTCAACCTGACGGAGGCGTGGGCTTCGACGGGGCCGGAGAGCGTGAAGGGGTTGAGTCTGACGGAGGTGCTGGGCGCGACGTATGCCACGCTCATCACCAAGGAGCAGACTGCCCTCGTGAGGGACCCGTTCTACGCAGACTATGCTGGTGAGTCTTGGCTGGGATTCCAGAGTTGATAATAGTCACTAACACAGCGCAGCCGCCCACGACGGCCGCCGCCCCTTCGTCAACCCCGTCCCTCTCGCCCGCTGGGCCTGGGGCGACACGCAGCCCGCCTCCGCCCTCGACGACGCTAAGGCGAACAAGACGCTCTTCATGGACTGGTTCAACACGGCGGTCCTCGCCCCGACCCCTTCCTCGTGCTCTTCCGGGTTCCTGCTCTACGTCGGCAGCGCCGGCACCGCGAGCCCGCGCAACGCGTACCTCGAGGCGCCGAGCACGCCGCCGCTGGGTTTTAGTAACGGCCGGCTGTCTGTGTTCAGCGGCGCGCCGGACCATGTGTTTCCGGTGGGCCAGGTCGGCAGTGTGAGCGCGGTCACGAACCACACGGAGATGCTGCCGGTGACGGTGGACGTTATGGCGGCGCGGGGATGTGATGGGTTGATTGCGAGGCTGGCGCTGGATTTGGTGGAGGAGGGGTTGGTGGTGGTGCCGCAGGTCGGGGCGGGGTTGGATGGCGGGGAGATTCTGATGAGGAGGGATGTGGAGGAGTGGGTTTAGAGTAATGATAATGTATTGATGTAATTGTGAATATGAAGATTATTCTGAAGAGGTTTGATTGTTGTCATCGTCGTCTCGCTCATGATCAGCTCAGATGTCAATGTTGCCCTTATTGGAGATATTCTCAAGGATCCACACTCTTTTTAATTACATGCATACTTGCATTAGACTATCATAATGCGTGTACCCCTTTGAATCTTCAACCCGTTAAATTTGATCCTAAATCAGGCTATTGTCAAGGAGTCCATATTCCATCGAGAACGTTAATCCTGAGAGTGGGGATACCTCCATACTGCCTGTGTAAGACAAGACTTCGAGTGCGTCTACGAAAACATGATTTCTCCGCCATGTGAAGGCAACCCAATGCCTTGCAGATGGCCTTCCTGCTTTGTACAGGCTTTTCGCCCATTTATCAGCCCACGATCAGCCTATCAGTTCGCAATTGGGAACCCAGTCCGCAACTGCGAGTTGCCTCGAGTTGCCTTGATTCTTGAGCCAATGAGCGCACTGCGGGGGTTGCAACACGCAGCTGCGCAGAGCATCAATACCATCATTCATTGGTCAGGCGATGGATGTGGCGGTTTCATCCAGGAACTAGTTGATCAGATTGCCAAATCAGTATCGATGTTAAAAGACATCGTTCGCTCTCTTGCCAGAGCCATTGTGTGCCGCCGTTTTTCTCGATAATTCAACGATCATTTTGTTTGAGCATCACAACGACAAAGCTAGCGGGCCATGGAGCCTGAGAAAGCGGGCGAGATGGTGCCAGATCCGGCGCACACAGCCGTCGGGATGTACACCGAGACGTTCGACTATCGTCCTCCGTTCGACGCCCTGACTACTGAGACCTACAAGGTAGACAGCATGCTATCATCAATGGCGCCACAGCCATGGTCATTCCCATCGTACGAATGGTCATCCCGCCTCACTCCAAAGTGGCCCAAGGAGCCGAGAGCAGGCGACATGTCCGATCTGTTCAGAGATTCCCAGGATCTCAACGACGAGGTACACAATACTGGACCTACTCTGACCTCACCCTTTCTGGCCTCGGCATCACCTTTTATGACCTCACGCTTCTTCGTGAAACACAATGGGGAACCTTCCAAAGTATACAGAGATGGGTGTGCTTGGGAGGCCAGAACTCATGCCACCAGCCGTTTCGGAACCGAAGAGGAGAAGGTATTTCCCCTGAGTCGATTCGTGGTTGAAGACGCCTCAGACTAATACGTTTGGATCTCAGGATACCTCCATTGAGGATACGTCATTCCGCGAGTCTGATGACAGCGCGTACAGGACTCGATTCTACGCGCTACAGGCTCTGTATGGTGTTCCGGTAGCCATGCAGTCCCGCTCCGACATATTCAAGTCCCGCGCCGAGGTGTGGCGGTCCCACCTTCGAAGCGTCCATCTAAAGCCAGGAAACACCCTCATGTACCGCGAAGGAGAAGAACGCCGATTCCCATACGTGATAATCGATACGGGTTCGGCAAGACTTCCCTCCAAGTCGCGATCGCGAACGTACGCCAAAAGGACGGCCCGGGACGAAACCATCTGCTGTCGTTCGCCAGAATCAGGTGTACGAGGAGAACGACATGCATCTCCGCCATTGTGCAACTGGCCATTTGGCCGTCTTCTGCTGGAGAAGCTTGCATTGTTCGCATCTCGTATATCGGCATCAACCGCAATCGCATATGTCAAGCCAGGTGTCTTAGCATATTACGAGACCTGGATGAAAGATTGCGCAAACTGCCCTACTGGATGACATTGACTGAAATCAACGACACTGAGCATAACGAATCAATGAAAATGAGCATGAGGGGTCAATAGCACGGAACGTAACAATCATCGAAGTCCCACAGCGACTACATCTTCACGCTGGCTCAACTTTTTTCACGGATTTCTTTCGGCGTTCTAGATTCCTCACCTTTCCCCTACTTTCACTGTCCCCAAAAAAATCATCAAAATTTGGAAAACTTGAAAAAAAGAGTTTCCTTTTCTTATTTTATCCAGGGCTCAATTCGAGACCAGAATGCTCAACGAACAGAGCTCGGTGAACATATCCTGCTTTGAGGATGAGAATTGGGACGAATACGGAGTCAATGATGCTCTACAACACAACTTGCCGATGGCACTGATACACTTCATAGCGTGGCAACTTCTTCTGAGTCGCAGTCGAAGTTGCCGTCTCAGCCAAGCTGGGACACAGATGACACTTCTATAGAACGGTCGTCTTCCTCCATTATTCCATCTCAGGTTTCAACGAGCCCAGGACCCATCCCGGTCCTTCCAGAGATCAACACCTGGATCGCTGCAGTTGACAACAACTGCTACAGCCTACCGTTCGACATATCAGAACAATCATATGAGCCTTCGACTTCGTCTCCAACACGAAAACGAAGTCTGCAATCGCCACAACCGAGACCCGCCACCAATATCAAGCGCACCAAGAGAACCGCGAATCCATCTGCATCACAAGTATCAATCACTCTTCCACCAAATCATTCTGGATCTGAAGACATAAAGAATCCATCACTTTTTCCTTGCCCGTTTTATCATCATAACCCTACGAAGTATAGTACCCAGCAGTGGCGCTCATGCATGGGGCCGGGTTGGAACATATCCAGACTGAAGTAAGGCATTTCCGGGCTGGAGGCGGTTTATTCGTGATAGATAAGCATCAGTTGACTGATCTAGTACAGAGAGCATATATATCGTCGACACTGCTTGTCGGAGCATAGGCATGTTTGCCAACGATGTCAAGCAGATTTTGGGTCGCAATCTGAATTGGCATACCACCAACAACGGGCTGTCTGCTCCGAACTATCCGAGCCATTAAGCGGCAAGATCGGAAAGTTGAAGAAAGGCTTGGTTCACGAGCGACGTACGAATATGCCGGACGCTAAGAAGTGGACGACCATATATCGTATATTATTCGATTGTGACCCCGTAGTAGATTCTCCCTCAGGTATGCATACCATTGATATATACTCATCGATCGCTGGAATCACTTTCCACCACCGATATTAATCATCGATCACAGATACTCAGAGCAGCCAGCCATCGCAGCCAACGGAGAGCCCGGAGACCATGACAAGCTTTGAGGTCTTTCTGCGGACCAAGAAGCGTCTTGATGGTGATGAGACCACGAGCGAACAAGTTCAAACCTGCCTGGATCTGCTTCAAGAATGGCGCGCACAGCAGAATGCACCCCGCCCGATACAAGCTTCTCGAGATCCCTCCACCATATCCAACGGCGACTTCGCGCTTGTCGACTTTTCGCAGTTGCCCCAAAGCGAAGTAGAACCGTTGCCTGGTGTTGGAAACGAGGACGTGATTCTAAATTTATCTTTTTTGGATGAGCTATATAACACTTTTCATGTTTCGGATCAGTACTTTTTGGATACATTTTCTTACGGGCCTTCTGGAGATGTTTTATGGGATTTCAGTTAGCCCTGTTTTAGGGGATTCTTTTCACACTTAGATGTTAGAATTGATATTTGGATTGACTTGAAGTCTTTGGTAGTATGAAATGTCGCTTCCTGATTTTCCAGGAGAACTCATTTGGCGCCCCATGTCGTCTCTCTGGATTTTGGAGCAGGTGTCTCTTAGACAGACGTGACTTGTGTGCGAATTGACCCATTGCTGCTTGAAGCTTTTCGCTTTTGCCAACGACCTAGCTGGCGAAATCAGAACAATGATCTTCGAGTGGTGTGTGACTTTATCCACTAGAAACATGAGTTTCCTCCTCCCTTCCAGTACGGAGTCGGCGTCAACCGCCGCCAACATGAGTGGAGCTGTCGTCATTGGCAGCATCCATTCGCAGAGATTTGTCTCATGCCTGCGCTTTTCCCGACAACCAACAGCACAATGCAGGTCAGGGTCGAATCGCATTGGCTCAGCAGTCTGCCATTAACAGCCGAAGACATGTTTGCCATGCACTTGAACCCTTGTCTGCAGCAGTGGCGTGTCATCCTTCCAGCTCTCTCAGACTAGGAAGGAGGATAGCTTTACGAGCCCATGGCCCATTCGACCCCTCCTGATTGTTTCCCCTCACATGTTGTGACAAAACTCTGCGCTCGTCTGCTTCGCGATCTTCAATGAGATAGCAGCTTAAGACTGTTCTTGATACCGATTCGATTCGATCAATCGCATCATGGGCGACTCATCAACACGACAGGCCGGCTCGCCGAAGTCGGTCAAATCTGCCTCGGGAGCCGGTGCGCCAACCTCCTCACCAACACGCCCGACAGCACCGTCACCCGCTCAGGCTGCGTCATCTCCGCCCAACGCCGGAGGAGATCCAGCTGATGCTGCCGTTGAAAATGCGCCTCTAGAGGCTAATGAAGAGAATAACGTCAGTCTGCTTGGATACAGAATCTCTGCGCACTGATGCTGACTTGTTAATGAGACCGACGAGGGTGCGACAATTGATGAGCGCCTGTACGAACCCCCAGAGTCTCCTCGACTAATGTCATCGCTGATTATTCAGTTCGCAATACACGGCATCTCTATCTTCGGGTGTGGTCGACTACCCCGTCGAGTACGGCCGCCGGTATCATGCGTTTCGCCCAGGATGTGAGTAGACTCCCGCGATGGTAGTCGCTTGCATTCGACTTTTACTCATTGACCATTTCAGCGTACTCTTTCCCCAACGATGAGGTTTGTAACACCTAAACGCCTTGACTCTCTGTCGTGAACGGCTGGCTGAGCCATTTCAGGTTGAGATGGACCGTCTTGACATGGCGCATGCCCTCATGGTCAGGTCGATTGGGTCCAGACTCTTTCTTGCACCTCTTGAGAGGGACAACGTCCACAGAATCTTGGATATTGGGACCGGAACTGGAATTTGTTCGTACCCTGCGATCTCTACCTCACTGGAAAACCCTCTAACAAAGTTTTATCCAAGGGGCGGTGGAGATAGGCGACATCTTTGAGAACGCGGAAGTTATTGGGATTGATCTGAGCGCGATCCAGCCAGAGTGGTAGGCTATCTCGTCCCCAGCATATGCTGATGTAGTCTGATTTGACTCATATGATCAGGGTTCCTGCGAACGTCAAGTTCGAGATCGATGACGTCGAAAGCCCCTGGGTTGGAAACAAGAAGTACGACTTCATCATGTGCAGATACATGGCCGCTTCGATTTCCGACTGGCCAAGACTTGTGCGTAACATCTACGAGTACGTCTTTTATCCATTCGCATTCGTCCTGAGCCCATTTTAGGGCAAAGACTAGAAACATTCTGATCCATTCCGGTAGCAACCTCAACCCAGGAGGTTGGGCAGAGTTCCAAGACATGTCTACGAACTACTACTCACAGGACGGAACTTACACCGAGAAGAACGCCACTTGGGGCTGGAACAAGACTTTCGTGCGTGCGTGCGAGAGCCTCGGGCGTGACCCTTGCCCCGGACCCAAACTTGAGGCCTGGGTGAGGGACCACGGCGGCTTCCAGAGCGTGTATCACCAGAGATTCCGGGCTCCGATCGGCCCGTGGCCCAAGGACCCTTACTACAGAGACATCGGCATGCTGAACCTGGCGCAAACTTTGGAGGGTTTAGAGGCGTTCTCGTTGAAGCTCTTTTGTGGTGTCCTTGGACGAACCAGAGAAGAGGTCCTTGTCGAGCTGGCGGCAGTCCGGAAGGAGCTGAAGACGGGAGCTTTCCATTCAATGTTCGATCTGTAAGTTTTGATGATCTTCCAAAGTGTTTCCTTGTTAATTATGCGTATAGCCATGTCGTTTACGGACAGAAGCCTTTCGAGGCAGAGGCAGATGAGTGAGTGCCTCTTGTTCTGCATACGGCAAAGCTTCAAGCGGCTTGTCATCCTCGGAACGTATGGGCAATACCAAAAGGTGGTATGTACATAGCGGCGCACCGAACCAGACGTAAAATATGAGTATCAGTATTTTGCTCGGCTGATTGTCTGGGATGAAGTGATCTCCCGGCGTCTAAGCTGTCAGTGCCTTGGATCAAGTCATCAAATCAGAGTCACTTGGACTTTGCTTCATGTCTTTCGGATGACATGACAAATATTTGTACCACCTCAAGATCTACCAGGAGAATCTCCGAGAGATAGCAACGTGAATTTTCATCGGCAAGAGCCAAACAGGGGATTATCGATATGCGTTGAAGCTGTGTTCAGATGATAGTAAATCAGCGGGATAAGGTACAATAACATTGTGGTTGAGCTCTGGCCCCGATCGTTCCGGAGTCACTACTACATTGCCGGGATACTCATGGCAATATCTGGAGCCATCAAGAGCCGTTTCGGCGGTACAACGGAGCGCTCCGTTGTCATCGGATCGACTAACACGGAGGGCACGGCCGCGTCCGCGACATCCGGACCGTCGGCGACACGCCGATCCAATCAATTTATTGAGAAACCACCACCATCATAACATCCAATAGACATGAAAGCCTCCAAGTTGACATAGAACGACGGTCTTCGGTGATTCTGTCTCCTCCGCAACAAGCCGCCTCGGCTCCCCCGCATGCCAGCATCATCCCATCTTTTCCCCCAGCTTTAGACTCCAATATCCCCGCTTCCCACGCAAGTTGGAAGTCTCCAAAACGCAATTCGTTGGAGAAAGGAGTGAAGGTGCCCACATCATACCTCGGCTCCCGCAAAACTTGAGATCCTTGTAAGCATCGATAAGTGCTGCAATAAGTCCAACCGTCCCTCCCGCGTCGTCAACATTATCGTCGCCGGTCTTCTCCAGAAGGACTCCATCATCGCTGTACAGATACTCGGTCTTCTCCAGCAGTAACAGGAACTAGAGCCTCGAACCTCGGCTGGCCCATATATCCAGCGCCGACTGTCCCGTCCTGCTTCATTGACTGACGTTATATAAGTCCTCTGTTGATTCCAAGCTTTACACTACACAAGCTCTGCAAGCGCAGGCCTCTCATCCCGCATACCTCACAAATCTCAAAAGACGTTTGACCTTCATTGACAATGACAACATCCCAACCCTCCCCCAGCTCCAGCTACCAACACCTCATCGACCACGTCGAAGAACACGGCTACGTAATCATCCCCAACGCCTTCACCGAGGCCGAGATCGAGGAAGCCACCAGCGAACTCGCCCGCCTCGCAGCCGACGCCGCCTCCGCCGGGCCCGCAGGCGGCGACCGCGCCGGCCGCAACGACTTCGAAGGGCTCAACACCAAACGCATCTACGCCCTCCTCAACAAGTCCCCCGTCTTCCAGAAGTTCCCCCTGCACCCGGCCCTGCTCGCCCTCAACGACCACTTCCTCGACCCGGGCTTCCTCCTCAACTCGTTTCACAGCGTGTACATCCAGCCCGGCGAGGCGCCGCAAATGCTCCACCACGACGATGGGTTCGTGACCGTTCCGCGGCCCCATCGTCCGTTTGGCACCGTAAGTGACCTCTCCTTCAAGAATAACGGCTGTTTCTGACGAGGCAACAGGGCGTCATGGTCGCAATAGACGATTTCACCCCCACCAACGGCGCCACCGTCGTTATCCCGGGCTCCCACAAATGGGGCGACAAGGACAACGACCGCGCGCCCCGCCGCGAGGACGCCGTCCCCGTGATCATGTCCCGCGGCAGCGCCGTCTTCTTCGTCGGCACGCTCTGGCACGGCGGCGGGCAGAACACCTCTGACCGCGAGCGTAGGAGCATGACCGTGCAGTACTGCCAGCCCTGGATCCGCCCGCTCGAGAACCAGATCCTCGCCGTCGACTGGGACAAGCTGGACGGCATGCCGCGGCGGCTGGTGGATATGCTCGGGTACGGGGTGGGCTCGCCGTTTATTGGGTACGCGGACGGGATTCATCCGTGGAAGGTGGCGCAGAGGCGGATTAGGGAGCAGAAGGAGCTGCGGGCTGGGGCGCGGCAGGGGAGATTGTGAGGTGAGATGATTTGGTTCATATCGGTCTTAGATTGACACGGGGTCTTGGGTATTACATGATAAGAAGGATGTGTAGCGTAGACTCGAGCCGGTTTTTTTTAATATTGTCGAATACGTTTGCAGCATCTATGCGAGACTGGCTCTGGTCCCGAAACCTGCTCAACTATCAGGAGGTCCAATATCGTTACTGCCCCTTTCATCCTCACCTTTGTCTTCTACATTCGCCTTACTGTTATCCTCGTCGTTGTTATCTTTGTTATTGTCGTCGCCGTCTTTGTCGATGTCGTCCTTCTGATTGATGTCTTTATCACCGTCTCTGTCGTCATCTCTGCCGTCCAAAAGCCCCCGCCCGAAACGGTCAGAGGGATCCTCCCGAATATCAAAATTTCAAATCAATGACAACAGAATAACTTCCATGAGAGATTTGCGACAGGGACCATGTTTGATTTGTAGCGATCCACGCAAACTCAATCTACCAAATCTGATAAGCGGTAAAGCTCGGGTTGAACCCTTGATCTTCTACTAGCTCAACAGATGACTTGAAATCGCCCTATAAGGTCTTTTCCACCTCAGTTCCTGCTCCCTCCTATCTTTCCTTCCACTGAATACTTCGAGCTCGCTGTCGAGAAACTTAATATGAGCTTCACTCTCAGCTGCCTCGAGGTTGAAACTTAAAGCTTCGCTGATTTTGCCGGCTGTGGAGAGCTTCGAAGACCGTTATCGTCGTTGAACAATGGAAATCTGCCCATGCCACCGGCAGCATAGAGAAGGGCTGATGCTGAGCGTTTTCATGGTGAGCCCGCCGTCATTCATCGTCTCTCAAACCTCTTCCGTGAGACTTTTGTGGTTGTCTCGGTGACGGTGGTGATTGTGGTGGTATCATTCGTCTTAGTTGTCGTCTTCGTCGTGGTTGTTTTGGTGCGGGTCTTCTTCCTGGAAACCGCGATCCACTCGCCCTTTCGACGTCGTGTAGCCCTGTTCTCCTCGACTTCGCTCTCCTCTGATCCCTCTCCACGGCTTGAGTCGATCTCGTTGCCTCCCGCAGAGTCGTCCACCTGTTCTTCGTGCGACGGCAGTCCGGCCTGATAGCCCACCACCTCTCGGCCAACATCTAGGTTGACTTGTTCCTCGTTCTCCTCCGCAACAGCCTCGCTCAAGTCCGTATTCAACGGCTGCCGGTCAGGTGATGGCGCCCTCGCCCCGTCGCCGGATGTTGGCGTCTGCGTGGGCCGCTCCTGCTCCTCCTTCGCCGCCTGAAAGCCGGCGCCGTTCTGTTCGCCATGTGTCTCCATCGTAAGGCGATGTGCGTGCTCTTGTTCATGAGCAGCCTTCTTTCCACCATCCGTGTACGCTTGATCCCTGTCCACCAATCCATGGTTTCTCATACTGAGGTCGGAGGTTCTCGTTGGAAAAGCTACTTCCCAGAGTGCAGGAGGGACGCGGCTTCTTAGATGATTACGCCGTCTCCCATAATCCTCTTCCATCATGTCCTGGAAATGTTTGACCATTCTGCTCCTCGACGCTTCCGCGTCTTGGATTGAAGCCTCGTCATCATCGTCCCTTGTACGCTTCCTGCTGCTTCTCTCTTCTTGATCGGCCATCGTAATTTTCTTTGCAACAAAGCCGAGATCCTGTGCTGCTGGTGGGAATGTGAAGGTGACTTTTGGTTTGTTTACCGGTGAGGCAGGTGAACGAATGTTGGTAGTGAAAAAATGAAAAAGTCGGGAAGGAGAAGGTCGTGTGGGTGGTGGGTGGCCAGGTTGGTGAGGAAGGCGCGACTTACACATTGATTTTTGGACAATTATTTCTTTGGCAGTCGCAGAAAATCCTGTATTTCTCCAGTTCAGCTATTTGCTTGATGAATGTTTCCGAGTGCTTAATAACAGTCCCTTCCCCTCGTCCCAGCTGGTTCGTGTTACTGCGGACCACCTACCTCAGATAGCTCTCAACCTCATGCACCACTACATATCCACCAGACGCTGAATTTGCGAAGGATTTCAACACATATGGTTACAGTGACAATATTGAACAGATCGAAATTCTCCGATCCTAAAGCACGTCCTATTCTGCCCCCCCCCAAAAAAAACGTGCAAGCTCCTTTTCTTGACGTTTGTGCCTGTCTTAACGGAGCGGCTTCAGATTTTGAAGTGCAATACGAGACGAGGAGCTCTTACATCTTCTGGATGCGAATAAGACAGGATCAGCACGCCCAAGAAAGGATCAGCGCTCTCACATCGGATCATCGTTGCACAAAGTTTAGTTTGAGCCCACAAAATCTGCAGCCAGCCCAGCCCAGCCGTTTCGTTGGTGTTGGTGGTGGCTTGGACAAACTTGCATGAAAGGCAAACAAGCTATCGGGTCCGAAAACTAATCTCACACCCAATCATCGTTCATCATCATGTCACGAAAGGAAAGCTCAAGACGTTTGCTACTTATTGATTGTATTGAGATGACCATGATAGGTCGTTGTCTTCTTCCTCTCATTCCCCAAGATAAACCACCATCTTCAAAAGTATCTACAAGAATAGGATTAAGACTCGCACATGCGAAGATTACTACTTGTGCCGTATCTCCTTGGATGTCGACAATGTGCCATCTGTATGTGGCGCCGTGTGCCTTCCGACTCTTCATCGCTGTCCTCAGCGAGTATTCCCATATGGTCATGATCAGCCTTCCCGACTGTGTAAATGCCCAGTCAAATCGACAAACCGCCAACCAATGCCAGCTCTTGGCTATTTTTCTTTCCAGCCCAGCCATGATGTGACGCACTAGAGACTAATATAAAATGTGTAGATAAAGACCGAGTGATAACTCGAGAGGCCCGTGGGGGCGGCGAATTATGAAAAGAAGTAAATGCGAAAGAATGTATGAGGGGTATCAAGGCGCTTGCTGGAAAATCAAATCTCTAAACATGACTCATAACCATCCGTGCAGATCGTTGAGCAACCTGGTGTTGCTGTACTGCTGGCGTGATGCTGTCTACCAGAAGTTGAACGCCATCGCCAGCACGATTGCTGCTTTCGACAGGGCCCATGACGGTATTGACAATCCCGCTTTGCTGACGGCCGCTAGCAGCGTGATATTGACGTATTCGGGGCCACAGATGGTGTTGACCTGGCTGGCGGCATCCTCGTACGTATACGAAATAGGAAGCTTCCGATTGGACGTGTACGTCTGGTAGATTTCCATGGTCCGCCTGAGACACGAGCCGCAAGTAGGGTTGGCGCTGCCGGGGAGAGTCATGTTGAGAGGGAGGTAGTAGAAGTAGACATTCGAAGGCGTGGTCAGGTTGGTGACGGCGTTGGCGAAGCAGTACATGGAGGTGTCGGGGTCGGTGAGACAGGTGGCCTTGTATAGCATCTCATACGACTTCATGCCGAGGTAGGCTTGCATGACGATGGGGTTGCCAGCTTCATAGTCCGATCCGCAGTTGGCGGCCAGAGTCAGGTTGCTGGCCACGCCGTTCAAGTACGTGGTGCAGAAGTCGACATCCGCACTGCAGGTGGCGTCGAGTACCTTGACAATGCTCAAGAGCTTCTTCTCAGCCTCGAAGAAGGACCTCGAACCCTGGACAAGTCAGTACACGTTTTTAGCTGGCATATCGTGAAACTCACCTGAAGAAGCATGGAGAGCGGGTAGCACTTCTTGAAGTTGGAGTTCGTGAGGACTTCGTTGATGAACCGGGGGCAAGAGGCGCCGTCGTTGCTGGTGAAGTTGAAGGCCAAGCTGGTGTCGAAGGGAGAGGGCAGAGGCGAAGCAGCCTCGACGGTCGCAGCAGGAACGGTAACGGAGAGAGTCAAGGTGGTCGGGTCGTCCGTTGCCTTGACTGTCGGGGTCGCAGTCGCTGTTGCGCTGTCGTCGTCACGCTTCTTGAGCTCCTCGTAAGGCATCATGGTCCAGCGGCCCTTGATCATGGTCGGGGTGCGGTCGTCGACTACGAGGGCGTCCATGGGGGCGATGACTGCGGGGGCGGTAATCTGAGCGGGGAGTTCAGAAAGAGATTCGGAGGTGGCCGAGACCATGGAGGCGATGGTGAGGAAAAGGAAAAGCCATAGTGACCGTGGCCTGCGGGGGGAGGTTGAGTGTGTAGCGAATGAAGACATGATGAGAGATGAGGCCATCATGAGGAAGCTGCGGGACGCAGGTTGGAGATGCGGAACATAATCCTGTTGCCGGACTGTGGTGGAAAGGTTCGAGAAGAGGTGCCTCTCGATCGATGTTGGCTGGGCAGATAGTTTTGTTGGTTTCCCTGGAGAACCCCACGTTGTGATCGGCGTCGATTGTCTCTAGCCGGTGATCGACCAGATCACGCACGCGATGGTGGATATATTATGGCACCAAGGAAAAACAAGAGCACCACTCCACTGCTTGCACCAAGGTGGAGGTTGTGCAGGCGACCTATTCGGTGCTTGTCGAGAGCCGGTGAGTTCGGATGTAGGCGGGTAAACGAGTGATCCGCCAGATGGGTTTCCAACAACACCAATGAAGGAGTCGAATGCGAGCTGAGAGCGATGCAGTCGAAGGATTAATAGCGAATCGGTTCGGTAGCCTCCGGCGTAAACCCTCAAGTCGGCGAATCCTTCGCAAGCGGTCGATTTGAGATTATTCGGAGTGATTAAATAGTTGCTCAAGCGATATCCAAATGCTCGAAGCTTTCCCGGTTGTCGACGCGCTGGTTGACCTATCTCGGCGGAGCGAAGAAGACAGGAATCAGACGAAGTACGTGCGGTCTCGAGGTCGTCGACTGACAGGCGTATTGTCGTGTCGAGGCGAGCAACTCAGTCGGCTTGGACGATTGGCGACGGGAAGCAGGTGAGGCTCTGAAAGGGCGACGACGATCCCTAGCTCTGGCTGGGGGAGAGGAGGTGATTAAGAAGGAGAAGCAACGAGTGGATGGGTGGACGGGACGGGACACTATGGAATAGATGGGATGGGATGGGGGGAGAGCGAGCAATATTGGCTTGGCTTGGCTCGCTCGCGTGGTGGGAGGCACGGTTGGCCCTGGCTTGCTCGGTTCCTGGGATGGGATGGCACCAGGGGAACAGGGGTCCAGGGGAACGAAGCCTTTGACTGCTGCCGCTGTTGCTACTGCAGTGCGGTATGTCTCCGTACCTTACTCAAGGAACGGTACGGATAGACGAACCTGTGTTGGGCGTAGAGAGCAAAGGGCCGGGCGCTGGCTTCTGCAGTGGAGTATGGACGAAGCACGGACGGCACCCGTGGTGGGCTGCGTCGTATTTTCATCCAGGAATCAGAGCAACGAGGGAACGGGGGGCTTGGGGCAAAACTTGTCAATGATTCCGCTATCGCGCAGCAGAACGCAGCACAGCGCAACGCAACGCAGCGCAAGACAAAAACCCGGACCTGGACAGACAGACCCAGACCCTCTGCACCCTCACCTGGGACCTGCACACGCACCGGGCCAGCAGACGAACTGATGTGGATGTGGCCAAAGTGCGCTGCCCTGAACTTGGACTGGTTCGTGGCCGGTGGTCCATGGTCCAGGTCCGCGAAAGAACCGGCACCCCTGGCAGGGACAGGGGGCTTGGAGCAGGGGGACAGGGGTAGGGCAGCAGCACGCCAGTCGCTAGCCGCTTGAGGAAGGGCGCCGGGAGGGGGGAAAGGAGGAGATTTGGCGTCAAGCCACTCAGCAGCAAAAGCCAATATTCTCAGGCTTGTACCTGGCCGCCCAGATCAGTATGAGAAAATACTTTGACGACTCTCTCTCCACTTGCCTGCGATGCACCGCATATGGGGACACGGGGACGGGGCGGAAGGTGAAGGGCTGTGTTGCCCAGGGCAGTCGAAGCTTGGAACCTTGGAAGCTTGGGAGTTTGTGCTTGACAGCTGTGATTCCCGGCCTGCGGGTTTATTGACGTCGTCATTTGTTTCCTACCCGGGTCCCGCTCCGCCCAAAAGCATTTGAAGACGACTGGGAAGGTCGATGTCGTCCCGGCAGATGCCTTGTTGAAAGTTGGAATTTGCTCCTTGCTCCTTGGCTTGAGTCCAGTTGGTGGCGGCACGGCGGCTGGCTGGCTGGCTGGCTGGGTAAGGCGGCATGAACAAAGAGAAACAACCTTATTATCGGCACCAACGGGCGACCAACCGGACTCTCGCGGAGTGTTTTGGTTGCATCGGCCAGGCGGTGACTGCAACGGCCGATACGACGCAACGCAGCAGCCCAATGCAGTGAGCGAGATATGTGCCGCGCTGCAGCATATTCCCAAGGATGGCTATAGTCAGTGAGATGAGGGCAAAATGTCGCGCGCGAAATAATGGTTCAATGGGCGGCTGGGAGACAAAAGCAAGCGAACCGGGCAGAGGCAGCAGGACCCAGCATGCCTACCGGTGGTCTAGAACAGTGTGATCGAGGCAGGGTTCCAACGAGGGATGAGCTTCTCGGACGGTTGATTGGCCGTGAAAAGGAACGAACAACACGTCAGACTGCTAACTGGAATTGTCAAGCTGTCTCTGATGAGCAGTCGAGGTAGCCAAATCGGTGCTTTCAGTCATCGGTCCCAGTGTCTTGTGCAGTGCTGTTGTTTGGATGCAAAAGCAAGAGCCAACCACGACGAGCGGGAGATGACCACCCTCATGCCCGAATCGGGAGGCAGGAGGCCCACCCTTGCTCCTGCTGTTGTTTGTGTGTCGTGCTCACGATATGGAAGGGGGCCCAGGCATGGTCGAGGTCGTGGGCCGGTGCGGGCAGGAGCGGGTTTTGGTGGAGGCAACTGCCCAGCTGGGAAACGCAGGTGCCGCCGACTGGCATTGGAGCGCTGGCTGGAGCGCTGGAGCACTGGGACGGAGGCCCTTTCACCCGTTCTGGCGGTGCATTGCGCTCAATGTCCGGCACGCAGCCTGCTGCGCCTGAAGTTGTGGGGGCCGGATTCGTCTGTCTTCAGGTGGGAGTTGGCGCCGTTGATCGTCGCTCACCTGTCACAAATCTTTAGTGTTTTGCAAAGTATCGTAGAGTGCATGCCTTAGGTAAAGAAAGCCTCCGCTCACATCGTCTATTTTGAACCACACTGGGCTGTTTACCACAACGACGGAGCTTGAGTGCCGACTGCCCAAGAAGGTTGTAGCCAAGGACCAAGGCAGAGAACGTGACCCCTCGCAGCTTGCTGATAACGAATGATGGATTGCGTATCGCCCCACATACCAGCTAATGACCTGCACAAGGCAAGAGCAGCTGTGCGCCTGCATATGCACATTCCCCGACCCCGACCCCGACCCCGACTCGACCGCGAGATGTGCATCGCCGGCTGGGGTGTTCCTGTCGGGGCACGAGGAGCAGTTGTGAAAATGCGGAAGGAGCTCCAGATTGACCGCGGTGCACAATGCCTGCACCTGAAAAAAATGCAGATTAAATCGGCGAATCATAGCGGGCTCTGCTAAGATGGTGGGGCCTGTCATTGGTCCAAGTGTCGCGTCCACCCCCACTTCCCACGACGGCGCGACAGGCAAGCGCACAGGAGTCAGGACGTGCATTCGCATTATTCAATATTTGCCTGGAAGGAGCTCCTCAGGCCTCCTTCTTGCTCAGCTTCCGATCCAACCAATCCAACATCACCACTCCAAAAGGGAAGGCTCATCTCGTTGAATGCTGCCTTCCAGGTTGCTTACCTGGCACGAATGGGCCTGGCCTAACGGGAAACGGCGGGACATGACGCTGCCCTTGTGTCTAATGATCCAATGATCCTCCCGGCTGTCAAACTTTGTTGGTTCATTTACAATTGGGGGCTTCGAGATGGTCTCTCCCAGTAAAAATAGCGACTCCCGACTAGGCCATCCCTGGACACACAAACGTCTGTTCTCGCCTCTCTCAGGAGAAAAGAAAGAAAAAGAATTCTTTGCTAATTGCCCATCTCCGTTCTCCATTCTCCGGCTCTCCTATCCAGCTTCCGTGCGTCTTTTCCGATCCAGTCCAAGATTTGACAGCCATGCCGCATACCGCAATTTGGACCCCATCGTCTGAGTCGTCGTCACCCGTTGGCCTGACGTGGCCCGAATAAGGAATTTCAAAATGCCTCTAGCCTCGATCCGTTTCAATAAACATTTGCCATGCAGCTGCGGTCATCGCCCGACAGATGCTGCCTACGGGCATGACAAGCCCACGCGATGGCCTCCCTCCTCTCATTCATCCTCGGCCGCCAATCCCGTCGAGCCGTTGGGAGGATCTCCAGCCTCCAACCTGCAGCTGTCATTTCGTTGTCATTCTCGTGCTCAATTTGACATGCGCCAATGAGGCACCCAAATCAGCCGCCATCGTCAACAATGTCAGAGTCTAGGCCAAGGCCACCGAAAAGATTTGCACTGGAATCGACCAATTCTGCAAGGCGCCAGCCGGGCCGCTGGGAATCCAATCACGTCTTGTGTCTCCAGCTGCTCATTTCCTGCCATGCCGCCCACGCGGGGTCCCTTGCCATCAGCCGCAGTTCATCCACACGCACATGCGCTGGTCGACTTCACTCCTGCAACGAAGAACCCTACCGTCGTCCCCCGCGCGATCCCCGTCGAAGGGTTGACACGAGCCTTTCGTCTTCGGACGATTACGCCAAAGTAGAGTGTCCCGGCATAGACTTCATCTATCATCAAAGTCAAATACATGGTCCGAGAAAAATGTTCAGCACATCTCCCAATATCGGATGGAGCGGCCCGACTAACAGCCACTCAATTCCGATAACCGTATTCGTCGGCTCCCTGCAGAAAGGATGCTCCCTCCAGCCTTCGAGAAGTCTTCACAGAACCCTCTTTCGACTGTTTACCCTCTGTCGTCAAGGCTCACTACCTATCCGAGGTGGTGTCATGTCAGTTCTGTCTCATTTCCCTCGACCCGATACGCCGGTGAGCCCGTCAGGAATGCCATCTCCCGCCGCCGCGTGTCTGACTGCCACACGGCCCTGAAGGAAACGGCCTGTCTTGGTATTGGCCCGCGGCGTTTATGGCTGCCTTTTTCCTCATCCACAGCTCGCATTTCTTGAAAGCTCCCAACGCCGTGGCTAGCGTGTAGGCGGCGCGAGGTCTATTGATTTGTGGCTTTCGCGGTGCCCCTTTTAGTCGACGGGTACCTGCGCCTCCTTGCATACCGCCCGCAAACCGTCCACTTGGGAGATGCTCAGACCTCAACCGTAACCCGACAGGTTTTGTGCGACGACGCCACGGATCGCGTGTGTGTGATGAAGAGTAATGCAGCAAGCTGCTGTGATCAGTCGGGCCGCGGTATGATATCACTGCCCCTATTCGGGCTATTCGGCTTCAATGGTCTTGCTCTGGTTGCCGGGTCCCCGTCCAGCGACCCGAATTACTGGAGATCGGCAAGAACGGCGCGTTGACTGCGCGTCGACGGCAGCTCGGGCTCGCATATCCTCGTCGAATGTGCTCCACGTCAGCATTCCAACCACGTTGAACGCACATCATGGCCAAACCTGATAAGGTTGTGATCATCGACTTTTCCCATGGCTGGACGAGCACAGCTTTCATGGTTGAGTCGAGCTGGGTCTAGACCGCATCCCCTTCCAGAGCTTGACTTATTGTCCGTCGGCGCGCACAGATGTTCCACAGACATGAGACGACTGAGGCGATGTTGCTCAGCGGCAACCTGATACAACTTCGCCCTGCTTGTGTACTACTCGATGTATCGTGCAGGTGAGGCTCAAGAATCACAACAATGCTTTTGAGTGACCACGTCAAACAAGATGTGACTTCACAACACGAAGTCACCGAGACACAGGTGCTGGCTAAATCCTCCGCCACACTCGGGCGGACGAATTGGGAGCCAAAGTCGGCAGCCCGGCTTGCGGTCCTCCTCGCTGAAACTCAGACAGGTCTCACCCGCATACCTTGTGGGACATGGGCAGATGCGAACAACCTGACGACACCACTTTGACGCTGACAGTATCCCTTCGAGCAGGGAGGCAATCACGACATGACGTTGTCTAAACCTGACCCGAAGTGAGGACACGAGCTGCTCCCTGACAGCTTCTCCCAAGCTACCGAGACGAAACAGTCGCTGACTGTCCCGAAAACACTCCGAGCCTTTGCTTTACATCAAGTCCTCAACTAATGTTTCAGCCACGCCGTGAACACAGGCCGAGTAGCCGCCCAAATACCATATCGTCGTCATCGTGTTGCCAAACAACAACATATGGTAGCCCTATGTCCGTCCGTGTAGCTTTGCGATCGCATCCGCGCGGCACCCGGACACAAGGACCGATAGACTCCCCGCGAGCTCCGTGTGACGGCCGCGCGTTCGGTTCGAGCGGGGCCCAGTCCGGGCTGTCCCGCCCACAGACCACAAACAACCAAAATATCCCGGACAGCACGCTCCTTGGCATTGCGGCTCTTTGCAAGGGCCTGAGGGATGCTGGTCTGGACGTGCGCATGTTTGTGCTTCCAGAAGGACGAAGGATTCACTCGCCCCCACGCCGGTCATCAGTGACGCTGCAGACGCATTGTGTTCCAAAGATAACAATATCGAGCGGGAAGCCTAGCATCAGATCTGGGAGTCCGGATCCCTAATGATCTTGCGCTGGCTCACAAGGCTGATGATGTGGGGGCCTGGAGTCCTTGTTGCTGTAGCACAACACGCTAGAGCGTCCGGGATATGATAAGAAGAACAGGTGAGCACGATTGTGATGGTATGGCTCGCACGAGACTTTGAATCCCGCATGTCGATGCAATTACCGTGTTCAGTCCCAGAGCGTCTGAAGTGCAGTTGAACAGGAGACCAATCTGTTCATTGCATCGTTCGGTTCCCTTGAGAGCCCAATGACCGTGAGGTACGGCGCATCCTTCCAGAGGAGAAATACTTGTTCCTCCAGGCCACAGTGACAGTTTTCAATAGTCAGTGAGGCGTCACGAGCGAAGTGCTAATTGAAGTGCCAGCGATATTCAGTCACCCTAGCTTAGGAGAGGGTTGAGCTGAGGACGTGACGAGAACAATAGCTCTCCAGAAGACCTGAGTCACAACATGACTCAATATTAAAGGATAGTCTCTATCTCGGCGAATTCGTAGGATGTCCCATACCAATGCAGTCTTTAGCTGGCTCATGTTTCTTTTTGTGGGCGACAACGTTTGCAAGGCAGACTGTGAGGTCGGCATACCTGTCGCGGTCTCAACGTCACTTACAGTGGTTGGTACTCCTCGGGACAGACGTAAATACGCACAAGTATCACCCGACGACGATCAGAGACGACGATAACCTGGTCCTTTCGCGATGAAATTTCGTTTCCGAAACATCCAGTCTTTCATAGCAGATGAGAGAGTCGATCGTTGTGATGGACTATCTCACAGGAGGAACTCCTTTTTCCGTCTGGATGTGCCGTGGACGTTGTCTTCGTGAGTTTGGGCCGTGCATATATTGGTTGATGGGGGAATAGTGAAATATCAAACACTGAAGCAGACTACTTCATGCTTTCATATGGGGATCATCAGTTTCAGCAAGCTGCTGTGTGACTGGATCCCCCGAAAATGTGTCATAGCTTTTTTTAACTGGCTGGAGAGTCTGGTTACTGAAAAACGTGAGACGTTGCGTCGGCGTGTACACCTCTACATACCTATATGAAGGATAGAGAGAGACGATGACGACAACAAAGACGACGACGACGACGACGACAATAAGACTTTCCACAGCACTTCGGAGAATCTAGTAAGGTGGTGTGAAGGAAGCCACGTAAAGATACTCACACGATACTCAAAATATGAAAGATGCCTTTGACGCCTACCACGACTGCACCCCAGTCCGGTTCACAATCCTCCCCGCATCCGCATCCCTCTCTCCCTCCAGAACCTTCCTAACAAGCTGCCCTCCAAGACTCGGATCCCCCGCCCCCAGCTTCTTCAACAACCCCGGGTCCCCGCCGAGGTTCGTCGCCAACTGCCCCGGCGACACGCCCCAAACCATCACCCCGTCCGCCCTCAGCGTCCAGTGCCACGCCAAGACGAGCATGTTCAGAGCCGTCTTGCTGACGCGGTACCCCGTCGGCGCAAAATGACTACCCGGCTTCGGCCACCCGGCCGCGGGCGCCTCGCCGGGCCAGAACTCTTCAGCGAACCACGCGAGGTGGGCCGTCCCGCTGGTGAGGAAGAGCAGGCGCGGGTCGTCGGACTTTATCAGCAGCGGCGCGAAGGTCAGCGTCACGACGTGCTGGCCCGACACATTTGTGTTGTACATGGCGTTGAAGGCTTCGCGGGGGGGCGTGTCTGGCTCGGTGAGGGCGCATCCTGTCCAAGTCAAAATCGAAGCATCTTCAAGGATACGAATAAGGCATCATCTTACCAGCGTTGTTCACCAGGTAATCCAGGCGGCTGTACTTTGAGCGTACTAGCTCAAAAGCGTCGGCGATCGATTCATCGCTGTCGACGTCGAGCTGGACTACTTCGAGGGTGCTGGTCGTGGAGGGGACGTCGTCGCGGAGTTGCTTGGCGGCCGCTGCGCCCTTCTCTGCAGATCTGGATCCAAGAAGGATGTGGTAGGATCGGTCGGAGGAGAGGAGTGCTTTGATGGTCTCGTAGCCGATACCGGTGTTGGCGCCTGTTATGAGGGCGATTCGTTTGGCGGACATTGTCTGCTTTTGAACCTCTGCCGCTGGTAGGAAGACCGTCTTATCTAAGTTGATGTGAACACACTGTTCTGTATGAACACCCTAAGATCTCGAGACTCGAGGTTGCGATCTCCCTTTTATGCTGTTCTCGAGTCCATTCCAAGAAGCAAGTCGGATGCAAGTGACCATCGTGTAAGTGGGCTTAAGGATCGGATTTCCAAACTCCGCAGGCTTGGCAAGACGCGGACGGCGGACGTTTAACTGCAGGTACGGGCTCGGGATTGAGATTGTAGGCCGGTTATGACTTGATATCCCACCAGCTCCGTAAGGTGCTAAAGCCGCGATTGCTATGAGCAGCTGGAATGAAAACCTGCAAAATCGAGGAACCCAAGTTGAGGAACGGTGGTATTGTCCTCTGGTGGCTCTGGGCAGCCTTTGCGGCAGATAGAAGACAAGATGCCATAAACCAGGGGCGACATGTTGCCACCATCTTCCGAGGGGGCCATTTCAACCTCTAAGAGTAGTTATGTGGCGTGTCATGCCAACGAATATACCACTGGCGATACAAGACAACGTGTTAAGTGCCCGAGTGACGTTTTCTGACCGGGGGGAGCTCTAGTGCCACGTCAATGCAACGATTTCACAAGAAACATTCACATCCAAGTGCCTCTATCGGTATCAAGCGCAAGCTTCCATCTTGTCTTCCCAGACCTCTTATCTGTCGATCTTCCTGCTTCCCTTTATACTATCCGCCTCTAGGTCATTACACTGGCGACTTATAGGACGGAGTGCTATGGGGTGGTTCTCTTTGTTCCACGCAGAGAGATACTTGTCTTTGCAACATTAGGCATTGCAAAATGCAGACTCAGGTTGATTCTAACACGAGCAGCGGCACCCAGATGAGGGCCCCGTTTCCAAGTGAACAGATTCAGCATGTCAGAGCCTTAATTGCGGAATAAGATGGCGTAGTAACCCACATGTTCAGTCAAAGACGAAGGACGAGCGAGGCCCGCGAGGATTCAGTAAGGCTCGCAGGAGACCTGGCGCCTCTCCACCTATCACGGCATGATTCTATGGATACCGTGGAGAGCCGCTCTGTCACGAAAGTTGTCCAGTAACTCTGTCCGTTGATTGGTGTTCCGACTAAGACGAGTTTTTGGGCCATCTTAACTCATTTTATTGCCCACAAAGTTCGAATTTAAGGTTCTCATGAGTCGTTCGAGAATCTACGGTTGCATTAACGCGGGTATCTGGAATGTTTTTGTGTTCCAAGAAGAGATATAAAATAGCACCCTTCTGCTTTGTAGTCGTGCTCTAAACAGCACAATTAGGACCAGGATGATACGATATGCGTGATGGACCGAAGGGAATCCCTCCAAGGTCTCAACGAAGTCAGCGCGCCGCACACACCGAAAGCAGATGCTCTTGTTCGCGAGATGTTGTATCACCAGGCGTGTATTCTCTCCTCATCAGCCGGGAACGAAGGAGGAAGAGGGTGTACAGGGGATAAACACATACATGTACGACACATCAGATCGGCTGCTTTCTGAGCCACAACAAGGAGAGCCATCGGTCTGCTTACCTTCATTTGGGAAAGAACTGTGCGAAAAGACAACAATGTTGGGCCCTCGGTCTCAAAGCTTTCCAACACAATTCAAACTACCACTTCCCACGGCAGCGGAACCGCGACAAAAAGCCGTCCAGTTAAATTTAAAACGCACCAGAATCAACACGTCTCCCTCTAGTTTAGACCAAATTGCGCAATTCCTTCATAAGATGAGCTTCTAAGTCAATACCACCCACTCCTCCAACCGACTAACCCGTACGCGGTCGTAGCACACCGACCAAGACTCAAATAAACCCGACACTCATTATCACAATTAACGAATAAACCATGGAGGAATACAATCAAGAAGCCGCAAGACGACAGGACCAAAGGAAGCCGGCGTCGTCAAGTCGATGATGTCCGTCCGAAACCCAAGGTCCACAATGCATTCTGCACCAGGATATCTTTGTCTGAAGGGATTGTAGTTAACTATGACTTCACCTCATTTGCTGGATGTCTTCTCAATGGTCAGAAGTCGATTTAAATAGGCTACAGACTAGCACAACGTCCAAGGCCCGTCGAGCGATGGCGGTTGCTCATAATCACGAAATAGTCATCAACAAATACGATCGAGAAGGCCCGCGACGACGAAAATGGATGGAACCGGTACCTCGGCATAGCGAGCTGTTCTGTCAAAACCCAGATCACCATCCATTAGCGAGACGGGACGTCAGCCACATTGTAGCAAAAAGATGGCCCCTCATCTTGCTAAACATCTCTTCCGACTCGGAAGATGTTGGTTTATATACCAAGTAAGGCCGATAGGTGGATGGCCATCCTGAGCCCAAGTACTAGTCTCTGTCAATACACCCCGTCGACGCCTGCCATAAAACATTACATGTCATCTAACAGACTTCACAATGCAACAGGAGAACACGATCATCTTGAATGATTGGAATTATGTCTATCTGACCACCGTACATAGTGGGAGGGGAGTCTACTTTCTCAACCCTAGACCATTATAAAAAACCAAAGGCTACAGCAAAAACACGTTGAGATCATACATCTCTTTCTTCTCGTGTGTCGTCAACAGTAAAAGCCCCCCTTTTGTGAGCAAAGTGTAATCTGTCCCACGGTTGAGACAACAGGTATCGTGGCCAAGTTCTATCCCCCGCCATCTTGCCCCGAAAAATTCAACAAAACGCCAAAACAATGCAGAAATAGACATGGATCGAGGTTTTCGATCCGGATATCTCAGGAGACAACGCGATGGGGACCGCCGCTGGCATATGCACTTTTTTTTCTTTCCTCTCAAATTCACACTCTAACCGGATCACCGGTTCTTCTCCAGCGACTGGAGGTTGACCAGCTCGGCGTAGCGGCCGTTCTTCTTCATCAGCTCGGCGTGGGTGCCCTGCTCGACGATGCGGCCCTGGTCGAACACGTAGATGATGTCGGCCTTCTGGATGGTGCTCAGACGGTGGGCGACGGCGATGGTCGTGCGGCCCTTGGCGGCCTTGTCGAGGGCGGCCTGCACGACGTGCTCCGACTCGGAGTCGAGCGCCGACGTGGCCTCGTCGAGGAGCAGGATCTTGGGGTCGCGGATGAGCGCGCGCGCGATGGCGATGCGCTGCTTCTGCCCGCCGGACAGGAGGGCGCCCTTGCTGCCGACGACGGTGTTGAAGCCCTCGGGCAGCGAGACGATGAAGTCGTAGATGTTGGCCTCGCGGCAGGCGTGCTCGATGGCCGCATCGGTGACCTCGGACGCGGCGCCGAGCAGGATGTTCTCCTTGATCGTGCCCTGGTAGAGGGTGGGTTCTTGGCTGACGAGGGCGATGAAGGAGCGGTACTGATTGACGTTGAGGGAGCTGATCTCCTTGCCGTCGATGTAGATGCCGCCGGACAGGGGGTCGTAGAAGCGCTCGAGCAGGGCGATGGTGGTGGACTTTCCGCAGCCGGACGCGCCGACGAGAGCGACGTACTGGCCGGGGTGGATCGACAGGTTCAGCCCGCGGAGGACGGGCTGCTCGGGGCGGGTGGGGTAGCGGAAGTGGACGTCGCGGAACTCGAGCGTGCCGTCGACGGAGTCGAGGGAGGCACCGTCCTCGGACCAGGTGTCGATGGTGGGCTTGCGGTCAAAGAGAATCTTCAGCTCGTTGGCAGCCTGGTGCGCCTTGCCCATGTCGGGGGCAAAGGAGAAGATGGAGCCGGCAGACTGGGCGCCGAAGATGACGGCCGAGAAACACACAAAGAACTGGAACATGTTGTACTCGAGGTCGGCAATGAGAGTACCGCCGTACCAGAAACCGAGGGCGAAGGCCAGGAACATGAAGGACTGCGAGGCGGCGAAGAGCAAGCTGGACTTGAGGATGGAGATCAAGCTCGCGCGCTGCTGAACAGCCAACGAAGCCTGGTACTGTTGGATGACGTCCTTCTCGCGAGTGAGCGAGGCGACAGTGCGGATGGCCGAGATGGCCTCGGACGCGTAGCTGGCAGAGTTGGAGTAGGCGGTCTTGGAGCGGCGCTGGAAATGCGCAAGCATCCAGAAACGGAAGAAACCACAGCCGATGAGGATAGGAATTGTCGCCGTGCAGACCAACGCCAGCTTCCACCCGATGGCGATAGCGAGGGCCAGGGCAGCAATCAGAGTGGTAGAAACCATGAGCAACGTGCCCAGAGTGACACCGCTGAGTCCGGCAAGATGGGTCGTCTCGGTCGAGAGGAAGGAAGTGAGCGCACCGGCGGTGTTCTCGTCCTTGTCGAAGAAGCAAACGTCCTGGCGAAGCATGGTGCGGAAAGCGCGATCTCTGACGCGGTGAACCAGTCTCTCGGAGCACTTGGCGAACAGAATGCCCTGGATGACGAACGCGATAAACTGAACACCAGCAAGCATGAGGTACATGGCGCTCCAAAAGTCGGAATCCTTCTTCATCTGGTGGGCGTTCTCTGGGGTGACGGGGACCGAGAGGGTCATGATCTGCTTGGCGAAGAAGACGGCCTGGGTGGGGTTACCACCACCGCAGATGATGGAGAAGAAGAGGCCGACGAGCATCAGGTGCCATTCCTGCTTGTTGAACGAGCCGATAAGCTTGATCAGAGTCCAGAGGCCGTACTTGACCTCGCCGTCTTCCTTCTTGGCCTGGAGAGCAATGCTGGAGAGGGACTTGGTGGTGGAGGTGCGCGCGAGCTTGGCGGCAATGTTGTCCTCGGGGTCGGGAACGAAATCGCCCTTCTCGGAAACGCGGGACTCCTTGCGGATGAGCTCGTCGTCTTCGGCGTCAATGGCGGCTTCCTCCTCGGCATCCATCTCGTTGACGCGGGCAATGTTCTGGGCGCTGACGAGGTTGTAGTAGGCTCCCGACTTCTCGAGAAGCTCGTCGTGCGTTCCCTGCTCAACGATTCTTCCGTTGGACATGACGACAATGTTGTGGGCGTCCTTGATGGTTGAAAGACGGTGGGCAATCGTGATGGTGGTGCGGCCCTCAGAGGCGACTTCGAGAGCTGCCTGGACCACACCCTCAGACTTGGTGTCAAGAGCGGAGGTAGCCTCATCGAGAAGGAGAACTGGGAAGGTTAGTAGAATTCTTTGACATGAATCCAGGGAAACTCACTCTTGGGGTCAGACACGACGGCTCTGGCGATGGCGATACGCTGCTTCTGGCCACCAGAAAGCAGGAAACCGCGCTCACCGACATTGGTCTCATAACCCTCGGGAAGACCTGTGATGAAGTCGTGGGCATTGGCCATCTTGGCGGCGTTCTCGATCAACTGGCGCTGCTCCGCCTCGCCGGCGTTCTCGTGCTTGGTGCCGATAAGTCCGTACCTGATGTTCTGGTAGATGGTGGTTCCGAAGAGAGTGGGCTCCTGGCTGACAAGAGCCATCTGCTGACGCAGCCAGCGCAGGTTCAGGGTGCTGATATCATGGCCGTCGAAGAACACCTTTCCGCGGACGGGGTCGTAGAAGCGCTCGACGAGACCGACGATGGTACTCTTACCAGAACCAGACGCACCAACAAGAGCTGTGGTCTTTCCAGCGGGAATGGTGAGGGTAACATCCTCCATAACAGTGACCTCGGGGCGGGACGGGTAGATGTGCTTGATGTTCTCGAGGCGGATCGTACCCTCAAGCTTCTCAATCTTCTCGCCGGCGTCGCTAGACGGGTCCAGGGGAGAAACACGGTCGATGGTGTTGTAGATCTTGGCAGCCGCAGCGATGGCGGTGGTGAAGGCCTGAACGTTGGGGGCGACGTTTCCGAGGTTGAAGGCACCGATCATGATGGACATCATGATAATCAGGATGTTGGACAGCTGGATGCCATCGTCGATGAGAAACTTGCTTCCCTGCCAGAAAGCCAGACCGTAGTTGAGGTACAGGATGGTCATCATGAGAGCAACCATGACACCGATAGTGGCCTTGACCTTGTAGCCGTAAAACTCGGCCTTGGTGAGATGCTCGTCGTACTGCTTCGCCAGGCGGTCCTGGGTGCCAAAGGCCACGGCGTTGCGAATGGAGCTGATGACCTCGTCGGCAAGACTGCCTCCGTGGGCGTAGGACTCGATCGACTGCTTGCTGTACTTGACGACGAAGGATGAAGCACCTCCCATGCTGAGAAGCAGCGCCACAACGGTGGACAGCAGAATGAGCGTGAGCTTCCAGTAGTGGATGAAACCAATGACAAAGGCCGAGATGAAGGTCGCAATTGCGGCCAAGGTCAGGCCGACCTTTTCGGAAATACCATCCTGGATCAAGTTCGTGTCGGCGGTAATTCGAGTCGTGACCTCTCCAGCGCCCAGCTTGTCGAAGAAACCAATGTTTTGACGCATGCAGCTCTCGAGGTAATGCTCGCGAATCTTTGCGCTAATGTGCTCTCCCGTGTCTGATTCGGCGTGTTAGATATAAGCTTGCATCCTCCCGGCAGGGGTTCACTTACAAATGAAGCCAACGGTGGTGACATACTGCGCCACGAACACACCAATGGCGAGGTAGACAAAATACAGAACCAAATGGGCCATCTCGCTCTTGAATGTGCTCTTGGCGTCGTCGGTGGGCGGGAATTCGTTAAAGTAGTTCTGGAAGGTGCCCTGCAGGTTTCCGAAGATGACGGTCATGAGCGGCAGGGCGGCGCCCACGGCGATGGACGTGAAGGACGCAACGGCGAGGATGAGGAGATCGTTCGTGGAGGAGTAGCGGTACAGGGTGAGCATGCCGGCCTTGATCTCGGGCGTGGTGACCTGGCGCTTGAGGATCGAGGCCTCGTGCTCGGGGAGGTGCTTGTAGGGGTCATCGTTCGGTTCTTTGGGCGCAACGACCTTGGAATCGGCCTTCTCGAGGGCGACGGTCTTGGTCTTGGGCTGGCCAGGCGCATCCACCTCTGTCGACTCGCCGTTGGACGAGGCTCTGTCGGAGGAGTGGCCGCCGTGGCTGGGGGCCTTTTCGACCGCCGGCTTTTCGCTGACGGACTTTTCGTTTTCGGGGGCCATGGTGGTGGGTGTGGGCAGCTCCTAGCAGAGCCGAGGAGAGCTACCGTTGGGGGGGATTATAAGAGCGCGCTCGTTGCGCGAGAGTGCGCCGCGCGCAAGCTGTGCGGTTGTTTCGTCTGAAGCAGCTTGGGAGGCGCAGGCGTGTTGCGGGCCGAAAGTGGTGATGTCGTCGTCGCGAGTTATGTAAGTAAGGGCAGGCCGAGCTCGAGCTCCGAGTGAGTGGGACGGGACGGCGCTTATCGCATGCGGTTGTTGGTGTTGTTGGCTTGGCGACGGCGCCGAAAGGTTGAATTATTGCTTGCAGATATGCTGCGAAACCCCAGACCAAGTCGGGAAAAAAAGAAAAGGAAGAAAAAGTGGCAGGAAGAGTGGTGGGAGTGGACGAGGGCGCGGCGCGGATGGCGAAAGCCAAGAAAAGATTTGCAGCGATCGGGATCGTCCTTGGGGATCACAGGAGGAACCGCAGCAGGCAAACCAAATCAAATCCAATCAGCAGGACGGCCGAGAATGAGAGAAGAGAGAGACAGAGACGATGTTCGCTATCGGCAAGGTAGGGCGTGTGCCTTCTTCTTCAATCATTAATAAAAACAAGAGGGAAAACAGAGGCGTTTCCACCCGGGGTGCAGGCCAGGATAGGGATTAGTGGTACGGATAGTATGTACTTTCCGTATGGACCTGGATGCTGTAGGTAGCTGGGCAGATACGACTAGGCGGAGAGGAAGAAGAGCCCCTGCAACCCTGGCCAGGACAGGACTGGGGTGGGACTTTTGAGATATACCCTGCCGGTGGACGGAGCTGGACTGGGCCGACTTTGGAGTCTTTCACCCTGGGGTGGACCACCGTGACCCTCCTCGGGTCGGGGCAGCGAGGGACACTCACCCTCGAAGGCCCGGGGTCGACGAGTAGGAAGCCAGCAGCACGGAGAAAGAAGGCGGCGGAATGCAGCCGATCCGTAGTCTTGCCCACGCAGTAAATCACCTCGCACTTTCTCAGCTGCCCGAACTGACACTAGCCTCCACTGTTTGCGCCGCAATCCAACAAGAGTCATACTCGGCCTCGTCATACGGCCATGCAGACGTCGTAACGGTCGTATCTTACTTCTTCTGCCTAGATAGGTGGATGGCTTACCTGGCGGCGGATAGATACACTGCATCTTCAACCTGATGACCCGCTCCGCTGGTTGAGTAAGACTTTGAAGATACGCAAAGAGCAATTACACGTACTACGGCAGACAGTAAGGCGGAGTTCTGACTGCCTGCCCGGTGAGATAGATGGGGAAGCGATACGCAGTATCTGATGTGAGGCGCATCCGTTAGCCTCTACAGGACAAGCTATGCGTGCTTTACTTGGTATCCGTACTTTGCTGCATTCTCCACGTCCGGGGTTGCGAGAAGTGCGAGGACCGGGGCCCGGGATTCAAACGGGCACATTAGCCACGTTGCCCATTGCTTGTCTGCCTGCTTTCCATCTTACTAGTCGAATTCTGGGGAAACTATTCTGTACTCTGTTTTACCTGCAGTTGATATGTGTATCAACAAAAACACTGAGCATTGTCTTCAGCCGATGTCCATTGTTTGAATTGCCGCCATCTCGCTTGTCTTCCAGGGGCCTGGCTGGTAGAGCAACTGCTTGTGACAATTGACAATTGCCCGTTGGGGAGCGTGTGGGTGTGTGGCCACACATGCGACGAAAAAAAGCTGGTTCTGGCCCTCCTACTCCTCCGCCCGTGGGTTGAAAGGTTCGTTGAAGAACAGACGGATTCAAGCTCCGAACATGGTCTCTCTCTCACTCGATCCGAGGTCCCAAGCGTAGGCGCCCAGAGACTTGGGTCTTGGACAGTGAACATCCAGGATCAACCACACACAAAGTCCGCTCCGCTCCCTCGGACTGCCCTTGCCATCCAGTTTATCTCTATCTCTCAAAAGTATCCGTACGTGACGCACAGCATGTGGTAGAGTTGGGTGATACACCTACATCTCATTCGGTCATGACAAAAAAGGCGCCCAATAACATCACTCGCAAAAACAACAAGAGTGACACAGAGAAAAAAAAGTTCCCCCGCCATCATATCATCATCCTCCATTTTTCCTTCCAGAAACAAGCAAAAAGCCACTAAACCCGTCCCGTCTCGCCGCCCTCGGTACCCCCTTCCCGCCACCCTAGCCGAGTCAGCCAAACTAGCCGCACTCGCTTACCACCTCGCAGCACCGCAGCTGGGGCGGGCTTCATCTCCTCCACGCCTCTGCTAAGCTGAAGCACTGCTTCTTCATTATTCCTGCCCCTCCCTCGGGCTTCTCGACTGCCCCGAAATCCGGTCGTCTTCATTTCCTGCTCTCCCCAGAGCTGGCCCGGAAAGATTTCGCTTCCAGAACATCTGCGACAACCGGTGGGGTTCTCGAATCTGAGATGCGCAAGCAGGTCTCACTCACTAATTCTTCTTACGTTAACACTGTTGAAAGATGCAACTTGAAAAACAAGGGAACACAAACAGAAGAAAACCCCCTGGACCCAAAATCCCCCGGTAACAAGGCCCCCAGCAGCATGCCCGTTTCCCTGCACGAGTACAGCAATCGTGCGCCGGCGATAACGTTGCTCTCGGGCCCGACGATGCGGGTGCGCAAAGAAAAGGAGGCTTGCAGGTCTGGCACTGGCACCAACAAGTCTAAAAGTTCCAAAGAGAGTCAGACCTGTCGGAGACACCTGCCTGTGCCACCAACGGACAAGACTCCGTCTGGGCGATGGGCGTTTGGCGCGGTTACCAGCTCTCCTACTCTTCCCGCGTGGCCGTACCATTGCGACGACTATTGCCTCACCATCCGAGAAGAAAGAAACGCCTCTGATTATTGACATATGAATGATTGTCACTTATTGTCCGAAAGTCTCTCTTGCTATGCTGAGTCTGAGAGGGGTGTTAGTCTCCAGGAACAAGCTTTCGACCAATCACCCCCGTTCCTTTCCTTGCGGACGGGACGATCTGGACTTTGGGCATAAGGTTCCCTCGTGCCGGGAAGCGGTGGGCTGCCCGCCAGATAACACCATCGTCTCAACATTTCGTTCAGCATTGTGAGGATATCGGGTGAGAGCTACTAAACTCCGGGACGAGGATGTTGCCTGAATAGCATCGTCACATACTCAGAGGGGTTCTCACACACAAGTCACTGCGATTTGCAGACACATGACACTGGGGGATACGCGTAGATTACGGCGATACGCGGTGAACCATTTCAAAAAACAGTTCGGATAAGCCTAAGGTAGCTACGTACAAAGTCTTCCAGAAGGGGGACAGGGGTTGAGGCCATTCCTGTCAATCCCGGCGTGGCGTCCGCCCATCTAAGCGATGCAACAAACTAAACGGAAATGTAACATGTGCTAGCACCGAAGTGCTTGCTAACTTGGGACAAGTCACCACGCGCTACCGATCGCCGCGAGAGAGAGTCACTCCATATCGAACTCTTGGCGATTGGATCCGCCGTCAGTTTAGTAGCAAAAAACAGGAATCACGATTGTCCAATCGCTTTTGCGCTCGCATTCCAATGCGAAGTTGGGCGTAAAGGAATGCACGAATGTACGATGTAAGCGACGGCGGGCAAACCGGCAGCGCTAATAACGACGGCAACGAGTCACCGAGACAACTGCTGACATCTCGGAAACATTTGTTCTATTATCAAACAGCGGTGATTCACGGGAAGCGGCACAGCATGGTGGTGATGAGGTATTACTCACATCAACCAAGAATGTATCGACTGAGGGTATCGAGATTGTCCGTTGCAAGAGCAGGTGGACAGTCACAGGCCGAGGCCAGCTGGGATAGCTTCATGACTCCTTCCTGCCCTACCTAGTCTATCTCTGCTGCCATCCTGTCGTCCTCTACCACCACCAGCCTCAAGCGCGGCCGTCACCGCTTTTCCTCCTCAGATGACCCTCGACGAGCGCAAGTTGAGCCTCAAGCACCGTCGCCACAAACTCCCGCGGCCTCCCCTCGCAGGCGCCGCGTATCATCCGGATATACTCCTTCCTCTCCAGCTCGCTCTCGGGCCGGAGGATCGCGGGCAGGTAGCCCTGCCGCGCCATGTAACCCTGCATGATCATGCGACTGACGCGCCCATTCCCGTCGGGGAGCGGGTGGACATTCACAAAGTACGCCGTCATCTGGCACGCCAGTATAAGCGGGTGCAGCAACTGTCGCTCACCACCTCCCGCGGCATGTTGTCCGTCCCGCCACGCAAAGAAGCGCCGGACGCACGCCGGCACCTCCTGCGGGTACGGGAACACGGCGAGCGGGCTGCTCTGCACCGCGACCGGCAGCGTCTGGTATCCCCCAAGCGGCACCGGCCCGCCCCATGCCATGCCGTACGCGGTGGCCTCGGAGGCGGTGCCCTTGATCGACAGCGCCGCGAGGTCCCGCATCTCGGTTTCCGTGACGCCCGGCGTGTGAAGCTTCGCGGTCGCGTTGTCGGCGATCCACTGCGAGGCGATGATGTGGTTCCGCAGCTCGGCCGTCGCGGAACACTTGTCCCGGCTCCGCGAGCTCCGGGAGTTTGGTTGATGGCATCGAGAGCATCCCCACAGGCCCGAACCGCTGCCCAAACTTCAACTGCTCACAGATGCGGACCGCATCCACGACCTGTAACGGGTTGTGCTCGATCATGACGGACTGCTGCGGGTAGCGCGGGACCAGCTTCCTGGCGAGCTCCAGGACCGGCAGCCTGCCTCTCAAGTCATCGATCCTCGCCAGCAAACCGTTAAACTCCTGCTGCAAGTCTACGTATCCCAGCCGGCGGCTGTCGCTGGGCTGAAAATAGTCTTCCCATACCCTGCCCGAGTTGGCCAGTCTCTCGTACTCCTCGGATCCCTTTTGAAGGTTGGCGAAGGGTGCGTAGATTTCCTTAAGCTTCGCCTTGCGGGCAAGCTGTTCCCGCATGTGCTTCAAGGTCTTGATGTACATGGTTGGGATTGTGTGTTATTTTTGACTTTTCACTGCCGGATTATAAGTAGCAGTTGGTCAGTACGTTCGTCCACGTCCAGGCATAAGCCCAGTTGCTCCTGGTATATAAATTGCTGCATGACCTTGTGAGTTCCAGCTGGAGGAACCCTTTTAGTTGTTGAACTTTGCGATCCAAATGCCGATTACCCAACAAGGTTGTGAACTAACACCGAATAACTCCTAGTATGGTGATGCTACAGTTGTTGATGCTGCCAGTGTCCTGTCTCTACCACTGCCTGTTTCTGTATCGTTCATCTCGATGCCGGCGTCCCCTTCTCTCTTGATTCTCTTTCGAAAGTGTCATCTCCTCCACTGCAGCCACCATCTTCGTCCTCTCCATCAAGTTACCGATAATGAACTCAGTCTCGCACCCGCGACACCTTCAGCCCCAGACAGCAGCTGCCGCACATACCAACGCCGTCTCGGTACCGACTCGCGGAGTTCCCAGCCGTCATCCGAAACCCCCAAAGTCAGCTTCGGACAAACTCTCCGGACGTCAATACCAAAAGCCCTGGACCAAGCAAACCAAAGTCCCTCCTCCTGCGCAGTGCTGACTCGGCAGGCGCGCTCACGTACAGCACGGCCCTCAAAAGACGTTGAGCGGCGCGGCAAAGGGAACGAAACCCACACACTACATAAGCCAGGCAGAAGAATAGCCCGAGCTGCACTATCTGATCTCCGCAACGAACATTTTTGCACCCGCGATTCACATGTTCAGCTCCGGGAGTCCTTGGTGGAGTTCCGCTGGACAGAGATCCTCCCAGCGTTCCTGAAGGCAAGAGCAAAAAGAAGGTGAACCCCAAACCCGCAAAAGTGGGAACCTTACCGGCAGGCACTCCGAGACAAACGATAGCGAAAGCGAGCAGGACGACGATCGTCAGTCTAAAGAGAAAACTGGAGCAGACCCCCAAAACATGGGATTCCTTGCCTGCAGGCCTCGGCCCCAGGTAACTGCGTTATGTAAGCTACGTAGTTTAAAAAAGAGACTTTTTAAGACTAATTAATAGGGTACTTATAGATAGCAGCTACACTACTATAAATCCTCCTACGCTTAATACTACTATATCTTAGCTAATAGAGCTATTTACTATATTAAAGTTCTTAGAGTATTTAACTATACTATATTTAATACTTAATATAAAGTACTATTATTAATAGTAGTTAGTATAACTTTAAAGTTTTACTAAATTTAGTAAATTACTACTTTATATTATATAATACTAAAAAAAGTTATATAAGTACTTAAAAGATATTTAAAAATATTTTAATAGTTATTTAAGTTATTTACTATTAAAATATTAATACTTTTCTTAAAATTAAAGTAGTAGTTAAAGAAATCTAGCTAGAAACTAATATAATAGTAAAGATTTAAAGTATAATTAAAGTTATTAGTAATATTATTATGTATATTAATAATATTATATTAGTTAAGACTAAAAGCTATTAATATTTTAACTATATTAAGAGTAGTATATATAATAAAAATAAAACTATAGTACTATAATCCTTACTTAGCTAGTTATAGCTATACTAATCCTTTCCTTTAAAGTTCTCTATAACCTTAGGAGATAAAGCTAAATAGTAGGATATCTATTAATACCTTAAAGCTTATTAGTAAAAAGAATCTCTTTCTAGAACACTAAAAAACTAAGTAACAAAACTAAAACACGGGATTCCTAGAGAATTCCACGTCTGTAGGGATGGGAGACCGCGCGGCATTCCCGTGAAAAGGACTCGATGGGCGGGTTAGCGCTGTCAGCATCTCAGGTGCACCCATCGGCCCCGACATGCCTACCCTGGACGTCGAGGGACAAACTGCCAAGGAAGAGGCTTGATGACCACAGCTCGGGGAATCGTTGTTCTCCGAAGAATTAAAGAAGAGCAAAATTCGTTCCCGCGCTGCAACACCCCGCTAAAAAGATGACAACAGGCAGATTGCCTTTCGGCTGTCTAGGTGAGAAAGGGGAAAGGGGGGCCCGTCAGCATGGAAAAGAAAGGGGACCCGTCTTGGCGATCTGCTGGGCCTACTATGTGCAAAGTGAAGCAGAGCAGTGACGATGTTCACGTCCAAAGTACGAAGCTTGGCTTTTTTTTTTTTTTTTTTTTTTTTTTTTGGGGGTTGGGAGGGGGGGGTGGGGGTGGTTGTGGGGGGTTGGGGGGGGGGAGGGGCGGGGGGGGGGGGGGCCCGGGGTGGGGGTGGGGCGGGTTTG
>JAKMXC010000830.1:0-19876 GCA_025328345.1 Colletotrichum sp. SAR11_59
ATTTTACTTTAAAAGTAGATTTAATACCTTAGAGGAGCTAGTTAATAGGGAACTTTAATATAATAAAAGTATAAAATTAATTATAGTAGGTTTAGTAACTATATAGAAACTTTAAGGTTTTAAGGGGGTCTAATAGTATATATAACTACTTAAGATCCTATAAAAGTTCTTATAGTTACTTTAAGTCTATAAATATAATAATTATAGTATATTCTTATTAAAGTTATTAGTTTATTACTTATCTTAATAAAATTAAAAAGAGTTAATACTTTATTAGCTCTTCTTTCTACTAGTCTAAATAATATTACTACTCTATTAACTAGAAATTAGTTATACTACTAATTATTATATATAGACGTAGATAAAAAGATATAATATTTAATACCTCCTTCTAAGGGATTTCTAAGAGATTTCCCTAAGGAATACTTAAAGTATTTCCTAAGGAAATCTCTAGGAAATCTCTTAGGATTCTATATATAGTTTTACTAGGGATTTCCAAGGGAAATTACTAGGAAATCCTCATACTACTTTCGCTAAGAAATCAGGGGGAAATCCTAGCTTATATCATAATAAGAACCTTTTATAATAACCTCTTTAGTTAAAAGGTTATCTCTATTTAGTAGTATTTACCTTATTAGAAGCTTTAGTAAAGCTATTATTAAGCTATAAGAGCTTTAGTAACCTGCTAAGCCTTAATATAATTAGTTCTACTATATATAGCGCTAGTACTACTAGCTTTATACTATATAGCTAGCGCTATTATTATTCTACTAGTCTATTAAGCTAAAGTATATATTTAACCTTATATAAAGGTTTACTTATTAGTAGGAATATATAGGGTTTCTATACTATTTTCCTTAATTTAGTAGAAGGTATAAGTTATAAGTGCCTATATAGTATTTCTAAAATTATACCTATATATAGGGTAAATATTCTTATAGTCTTTTTATAGGGGGGCTACGTTATAACTATAAACTTAATCTTCTTTATATTATTTAAGTATTAATAAGAGAATAAGAATATTATTAAAGTAAACTATTATATTAATATTAATATATTTATATAAAACGTAATTAATCATATTTTGAAATATTATAGAGGTATTTATAAAACTAAGAAGTATAATAAAGAATTTAAAATATCTTTTCTATATTCTAAAAGTAGTTTTCTATTTTTCTCTTTACTTTATTCTAATTAAGTTATAAGTTCTTTTAAAGTTAAAGGCTAGCCTCTAGCTATTCACTATAATCTTTACCTACTTAGAGTAATAGACCTCCTAACTTTACGCCTCCTAATAATATATATAGCCTTTAGGTATATAATCCTTAATAAGCTCTTAAGTCTCTAACTACCTCTCCTAACCTTAGCTACACTTATATATATATATTAATAACTTTATAATCTTTAACCTTACTTTAGTAATAATATAGTTTATAATTACTTAATTACTATAAACTACTAAACTATTAACCTATCTTCTCTTTTATATATTACTTATACTACTAATACTATTTTTACTACTACTTTACTATCTACTAAGTAAGTTAGGATATACTCCTTTTATTATAGCTACTATACTACTAAACCCTACTTATTAAAGTAGCCTCTTTAGAAGTAAGTTATTACTATTATGATTTTCTTATTTAATAAGGCTAGCTAACACCTTTATAGCTATATTATTATTAGTAATACTCTCTCTATTTAATATAAAGTATACTTATTAATATTCCCCTATTAAGCTTATACTAAAGCTTAGACTATATCTACTTTAGTATTATAGAAGGTTTATATAAAGAAAAGCTACTCTTTAAAATAGCTAAAGATATATATAGTTTCTATACTAAAGCTATTAAGTCTTATTATTACTATAATCACTTAGTAAATAAGGTCCTTTAAAGGGGTATTACTAAAGGCTCTATTTAATATAACTTTAATAAAGTACTTCTAATTAGGGATAAAATATATACTAAATTTAAATGCTTTATTTAGTATATAGATATTATTCTATATAGTAATATCTCTAGCTATATTTTTAAAAAAGGGTATATTTTATATAAAGTTAGTATTCTTATATTCTTTATATAATATAGATATTATAAAAAATTTATTATAAGTTATAAGAATAAGTTATTAATATAAGTTTAAGGATAAAGAAGAAGAAGAGGAAGAGGGATAAGTATAAAGCTTTATACTAATAGAGTTTCTATACTTCTAGCTATAAGAACCTCTTCTAATAACCTCTTTAGTTAAAGAGTTTTCTCTTATATAGTAGTATTCATAGAACTTTACTAGAAAGTTTAATAACGCTATTACTATAAGAGCTTTAATAACCTATTTAGCCTTAATATAATTAGCCTTACTATATATAGTACTACTAGCCTTATACTATATAGCTAGCGCTATTACTATTTTACTAGTTTATTTAGCTAAAGCGTATATTTAACTTTATATAGTAATATTTAGAGGGTTTACTTACTAATAGGAATATATAAGGTTTCTATACTATTTTCCTTAATTAGTAGAAAGTATAGGTTAAAATACCTATATAGTATTTCTAGAGTTATACCTATATAAAGGGTGAATTTTACTATAGTCTTTTTATAGGGGGGCTATATTATAACTATAAACTTATAGTTAAAAGCTATAAACTAATTAGCTTTATAAAGGAATATATTATTTTATTAATAAGTAATAATAAATAATAATTCTTAATTATTATTTTATTAAGTATATAGTAATTAATATATAATTATAGTTTTTCATTCATTTTAATATAAATAAAATCAAACTTCTTATGAGTAATATTAAAGATTTAATATATTTTCTTTTAAAGTTTTTATTAAATATTTATTTAAAACTCTTATTTTTATTTAGTTAAGTTTATAGATTCTATTTAATTGTAGTTTATCTCTTTGTTTAAGAGGTATATTATAGTTAAAATTAGTATGTTTAGGTAATTTAGGTTTTAGTTTAATTATAAAAAGTTTCTTATAAACTTTATATATTTCTAAAATAAATATAAATAGATTATTTCTTTATTTTAGATCTATTATTATTAATAAGTATAATATAGGTCTTTCTACTTTTAAGTAGTAGAGATATTATTTTACTATTCTTTATTATATTAATCTATTTAAAGCTTAGTCTGAATAAAACTACTTAAAGATTAAATTATTATAATTTTAATAAAATTAGTTTTTACTTTAATCTATCTATAAGTCATTTATTTATAACTAAGATAATCTTAATATTATATTATATACTCTTATATTAGTAATTTTAAATTAGATTCTTTTTTTTAATTTAAATAATTTATTTTAAAAAGTATAATTTTATTATAGATAGTACTTCTTTTATATTTAAATCCTTCCCTTTCTATTATATATAACTAATATAGTTATTTCCTTTCTTTTTATTATACTTTTAGTTTATTAATAACTTAAGAAGTAATATAATTAGCTTTAATATTACTATTAATTAGTATAAATATTATTTGTTAATTAATAATAACTTTAAATTTAATATTAGGTTTATATTTTTATAATATCTAATAAATAAACTTTATCTTTATTACTTATTATTAAGTTTATAGTTATAACGCAACCCCCCTATAAAAAGACTATAGTAAAATTCACCTTATATATAGGTATAATTCTAGAAACACTATATAAGTACTTTAACCTATACCCTCTACTAATTAAGGAAAATAATATAGAAACCTTATATATTCCTACTAGTAAGTAAACCCTCTAAATATTACTATATAAAGTTAAACGCACGCCCTAGCTGAATAGACTAGTAGAATAGTAAAAGCGCTAGCTATATAGTATAAAGCTAGTAGCGCTATATATAATAGGGCTAATTATATTAAGGCTAAATAGGTTACTAAGGCTCTTATAGCCTAGCTAATAACAGCTTTACTAAACTTTCTAGCGAGGTTAATACTACTATATAAGAGATAACTCCTTAACTAAAGAGGTTATTAGAAGAGGTTCTTATAGCTAGAAGTATAAAACCTCTACTAGTATAAGGCTTTATACCTATCTTTCTTCCTCTTCCTCTTCCTTATTAACTTATAATAAATCCTTTATAATATTTATACTATATAAGGAATATAAGAATACTAAACCCTATATAAAGTATACCTTTTTTTAAAAATATAGCTAGAGATATTACTATATAAAATCATATCTATACGTTAAATAAAACCTTTAAATTTAGTATATACTTTATCCTTAATTAGAAACGCTTTATTAAAGTTATATCAGATAAAGCTTTTAGTAATACCCCTTTAAAGGACCTTATTTACTAAGTAATTATAGCGATAATAAGACCTAATAGCTTTAATATAGAGGCTATATATATCTCTAGTTATCTTAAGAAGTAGCTTTTCTTTATATAAACCTTCTATAATATTAAAGTAGATATAGCTTAAGCCTTAGTATAAGCTTAATAGGGGAATATTAATAAGTATACTTTATACTAACTAATAGAGAGAGTATTACTAATAATAGTATAACTATAAAGGCGTTAGCTAGCCTAATTAAATAAGAAAATAATAATAGTAATAACTTATTAGTAGATAGTAAAGCAATAATAGAGATAGTGTTTAATAGTAGCATAAGTGATATGCAAGAGAGAGGATAAGTTAATAGTTTAGTAGTTAGTAATTAAGTAATTAAGTAATTATAAACTATATTATTACTAAAGTGAAGTTAAAGATCGTAAAGTTATTAACTAACGTGTATATATAAGTGTAGCTAAGGTTAAGAGAGGGACGTAGTTAAAGACTTAAGAGGTCGTTAAAGATTATATAACTAAAGGCTATATATATTATTAGGAGGCGTAGAGTTAGGAAGTCTATCGCTTTAAGTAGGTAAAAATCATAGTAAACAGCTAGAGGCCTTATTACTTATTATAGTTCTTTATTAATAAGTAAGTTTAGCTTTTTAATTATTCTAAATAAATAATTTATTTTCTTTTTTATTATACTTCTTTAAAGCTATTTCTATAGATCTTAAGTTATAAAGGTTTAAGTTTATTCTTTATAATTCTCTAGATATATACCTTTTCTTAGTAGTATACTTAATATTTATTTTATTAATATTTATTCTACTTTATATTATTATTATATTAATACTTCATAAGAAACTATAAGCTAAGTTTAGAAACTATAGAAAGGGTTTTAAATAGTATTATTATCTATTTAATTATAATAAATATTAAGTAGATGTTTTTAAATTAGTCTATTATTATATATTTTTAAAATAGAACTAATAGTTATATTCTTCTCTTATATACTTTTTATACTTATTATAGAAGTATTATAGCTAGAAAAGTATTTAATAATGTTAGTAATTACTTTTTAATATTAAGTAGTTCTCTATATAAAGCTATAAAGTATAGTTTTAGTTTTGTTAATTAACTAAAATACTATAGAAGTAATAATCTTATTTATTTTAAAGTATATTAATTTTTTAATACTTTAAAAGTTATTAAGTTCTTTTCCTTTTATTATTAAAAGTCTCTTTAGAGCTAAAGTTATCTATATTAAGAGTAAACCTATAAGTAATTTCTACTTAAATATATTAATAAATAATATTATAAACTTTATTTAAGCTATAAAATAAGCTTTTACCTTTTCTAAAAGTCTAATTATAGGCTGCTAGCCTTATATTGTGAAATATAACTAGTATTAACTATAAAAGCTAGACTAGTCCCCTCGCTTACTACTAACAACCTTTAAGTTATATAACTTTTAGACTTAGAAATTATCTTCGCCTCTACGCTTTTCTAACTTTAAATACTATAATAAACTAAGTTAACTATCTTCCTCTAGCTGTTTTTATCTCTACTCCTCTATACTATACCTACCCTTTACGCTATATTTAATCTACGCCTATTTTCCTCTCCTCTACTATTTAGATATCTATACTATAATAGATAATATCTTCTGCTCTACTACGTAGTTTTAATAGCTCTACTACTATTAGCTATACTCTTAGTATATTTACCCTTCCTAACTTACTAACGTTTAAGTATTTAAGCTACTTTAGCTATCTTAAAGAAACTTATAAAGTAATTATAAGTATTAAGATTATTATTAATAGCTTTAATTATCTTTATATTAATCTTAAAGCTATATAACTTTATTATATTACTTTTATTAGCTATCTTAAGTAAGTACTTCTAAGTGAATTTAAAGAAGGTTTTTTTATTAATAAAGAGAAAGTTACTAAACTTAAAACCCTTAACTTTATTAATATTAATCTTATAGATTAAGTTATCTAGTATAGCTTTATTTAGCTTATATAGAGTTATAATAAGTAAGAAAAATAAGAAAGTTATTATATAAAGTTACTATATATATAAGAGGATATAAAGAATAAACTTAAAGCCTTATTTAAATAGTTAAGTTATTATACTATAGCTATAAGAACCTTTTTACCTATATAAAAAGTTATATTATTAAATGTATACCCTTAAGTATAGGTTTAAGCTATCGCTAAGCTCTAGCTATATTATAAATAATACTTTTATAATATTATAAATAATATTCTTATAAATAATAGTATTATAAATAATACTCTTATTAGTATATCTTACTACTCTACTACTTACTTACCTACTTATTTACCCTTTTCTACTAGAGATAAGTTAAGCTAAGTATTAATAACTAGTTATACTAAGATTTATTTATTTACTTTATTAAGATTAAGTATAAGTTAAAGTACTACTATTAAGTTTTAATACTATAAAAAAAGTATAGAGTAAACTATAATACCTACTTATATAAGTTAACTAGACTACTAACAAAAGTCTAGTTATTAGTTATATTTAGGAGTTGTTATTCTATTAAGAAGTTATATTAATATTTTAGTTCTTTTTTAGATTCTTTTTTAATTTATTCCTCTATTTCTTAGTTAATTTATTTAATCTTAATAGGGTTTTTATATATATATATATACTATTCCATATATAAGAGTATAGCTTTAAGTTATTTGTTTAATATAAAGTTATAAAATTTACTTTAGATTTATTCTAAGTATATAAGCTTAGTTAGCTAGAAATATATAAGTTTCTTATTATTATTATCTTTTAGTTTATAGTTATATATAGTAGAAGTAGTACTAATAGGTTTAAACTATTAAACTTATAATATCTTATTAAGTTATTTTTTAGGTTTTTATATAATTTTATTATTACTAGTAGGTATTATTACTAAGGTTTTAAAGTAAGTATTTAGAATAGTTATATTATATCTAGATTATTTAAGGTTACTATCTCTTAAGTAGTATCTTAATATTTCTTTATTTTTAAAGTAGATCTAATAGTTATTTTTATAATATCTTATCTATAAAAAGGAGGTATATAGTACTTTTAAGATTATATTAACCTATTAAGGTTACTTAGCTATTAGTTTCTAGGGAAGCTTCTTAGGTTATTTATAATCCTTAGTAATATAGTTTCACTTATTATAGTTATAATATTTAAGGCTTTAAGGTTTTTATTATTTAGCTTAGTTATTATACTAAGATCTATAGGTTTACTATACTATCTATAAGTAGTATCTTATTAAGTATTACTCTAGTTATTATAAAGTTAGTTTTTATTTTACTAATTATTAAACTTAGGTTAGGGCTACTATTAGTACTTATATTTTATATTAAGATTTAGTCTTTTTTTACTTTGTTTTTATCAGATTTAAAAAGTTAGTTATTAATTTTAATAGTATATTTAATATAGTTTTTAAAACTAAGAGGTATATTAACTTTAGCTAATTTATCTTTAAGAAGAGTAATTAGAGGGCTTTAATATATTTTATAAAGCTAAAAAAAGATATTCTTAACTTTTTAGCTATATTCTTTTAATAAAATTATTAAGTCATTCTTATTAGAGAGGTTTAAACCAAGCTAAAGTTTATCTTCTAAGAAAAATACCTATATATATTATATATTTAGTTCTATTCTAAAAAGTACTTATATAGAAGGCTTAATAAGTTTATATCTAAACTAAATATCTATTAAACTATTTTAAAGTTCTATAAAAAGTAGTAAGAAAGTTAAGCTTAAGTTATTCTTATTCTTTAACTAAAGCTAAAATAATATTAATAGTAGCGTATAAAGTTATAACTTCTTCTTTAAAGTTTTAATCTTTATAGACTTATTTTTATAGTTTTTTAAAAGCTATAATATCCTAGTTAAATATATTATATATCTCCTTATAGGTATTATTAGGTTTATTAAGTTATTATTTAAGTTCTTTAGTATTATTATTACTATTTAAGTTATTTTTTATTTTTTAATCTCTTAGTTCTTAAACTAAGTTTTAAATAACTTATCTTCTAGAAATAAATAAAGACCTAAAAGTAAGTAACTTAATAGAAATATAAGAAAATATTATTATTTAATAACTATGAATAGGAATTAATAATTAATTTATTAAATAAGAGTAATTAAAGTATTATAGTTAGCTATTTAATAGTAAGGTTTACTACTAGAAACTAAGAATTAATATACTATAATAATCTATTAAGTTATAGTTTAAGTTATAAGTTATAAACTAATAGTAAATTAAGCTTTTAGAAACTAAAGTAATTAGTCTTATACTTAATAAATAATTTATAGTAAAAGTAAAGTAAAAGTATTCATAAAGATAAATACTAAGTTAATTACTAAAAAACTACAAAAATCTAACTTAAAACTAAGTTTAAAGTTATACTATATATAAGTTCTAAATAGTATTCTTTATTTATCTCTAAGTAATTACTTAAGTATTGTGTAGTATAATTATTGCATATAGGAGTAAACGAATATCGCAACTGATTTAACCTAATCTAAGAGCTTCGGCTTGGGGCTATTTTAGTCTTGTTTGTGAGGTAACGGTTGCTGAAAGTCATAGGAAGAACGGTCTGAACTAATTTCCCAAGAAACGAGTTGAATTCAAGCATGTGAGATGACTGATACATGAATGGAAACACTCAGATCCTACTGACAACATCCCTCAGTATGAAATTGCTAGCTAAGCTTTGAGATTATCGAAACCGGGTGGCTGAAGAAACCCGTGAAGCCGACCGGAATACCAGACAGGTCCGGCCAGCAAGCTCATATTTGGGCATTGCCTTGAAGAACTCACGAGTGGGCTTATTCAAGATGTAGTCAGTGTTGAGGTCAGGATGGATTATCGGAAAAGCAGTGGGGCAAAACACTGCCCCCTGAAGAACCCGAGAAATCTCGGATGCTCAGGGCCAATTGCCAAGCTCCGATTCAGACAATCAGCCTTACGATTGGAGCGATGTGATTCCATAATCAGAACAAGGCAGATTGGAACGCAATCGTCTTTTGGAATCATTGGCAACCCAGGTGGTCTGTGATGATGCTTGCCAAAGGGAAAAGGGGTTACTCGTATGTGACCCGCACCATCGATCCTCTGGTTCAATTGAGCAGCTCCTGAATGCGAGGACAGACTATCCTCAGGCAAAGTCAACCTCTGAACTTCGGATATCATGGTGTTTGCGAAAACATTCAAAAGCCGCGAATGGTCCTCGGTCTTGGGGCCGGCATGAAACAACACTTTCCATCACTCAGATCAATCTCTTCCAGTCACTCACTTCATCCCGCATTGTTCTTTTCCAAAATGCGCCTTCATAATCTTGGTTTTCTGCTATGCCATAGTGTCATGGCCATGGGAGTAAGTCTCTATGCTTGCTCAATTGCAGCTTTGGGCCCTGTTATCAAAGCTAATCCGTGTTCCTTCAGCAGGGCATCATTCCCAATACCCAACCCCTGAACGGATCATTGGCTTTCATAGGCCAACCAGCTACGCCTAATACCCTCAATGCGAAGACACCATTCTTTCCATCTGCTTCTCTCATGCACGAAGATAGCGGAAACACCGGGTCGACCGATTACCCAGGACCCTTAGGAGGCAGCAACATGAGCCTGTTCAGCCAGCAGGTCGTCACTGGTGTCATGACCTGGGGCGCGAACAATACCATGACGATTGGCTATGCCAACTCGACAACACTCGCCCGTGGGATCGCAGCCATTGACCCGCAGACAATGGAGATTCTGGCTACTTGGACCCCTCCGGACACCAACCAGACCCTCAGCCTGGGGTACCTCGAGTATCTGCTAGAGACCGACGAAATACTCTTCACCAGCCAGGAAGGCCATGTCTACTTGATTCGTCGTGATGATGACGCCGAAAGGGGAACCTCATTCACCACCATCCGTGACATCGACCTGACCACGTTTCCGTCGGCAATTGCTGATGGCGAGTCCTTGTTGAACGCGATGATGGATACGGCTGGGAATATTTGGTATACTACCGGTGGTATCCCGGGTATCGGTTCGTTGTATGCTGCGCAGACCTCTCTCACGCTCGGCTACATTACACCCGATAATCAGGTACATTCGATTCAGATGGATGGCCAGACTATCGAGAACGGCATTGCTGTCAGCAACACCACTGCCTACGTCGTCACAGGTCCCACAACCATTGGCACAGAAGGGGTGCCTCAAGTCGGATACATGCTCGCCTTGACGTCGCTTCCATCCTCTGGAGATGCTGGCTCTAACGGTGGAGTGCGAACTCTCTGGAATGCTACGTACGATGCTGGCAGCACAACAAAGCTGGGCGCCATCACTCGTGGTTCGGGATCTACGCCGGCGCTCCTCGGAGACGATTATGTGGTCATTACCGATAACGCCGACGGCCGAATCAACCTTGCAGTCTACTACCAAGGGGCCAGGGAGAGAGATCAGTTGCTTTGCACCGTCCCGCTCTTTGGAGAGAACGCAAGTGCCAACGATTTAGCGGCGACAACACACTACGATGCCACAACCGGAGTTTACACAGTCGTGGTGGAAAACACATTCAACGGCACCACGATGTTCTGGCCGAATGCCTCCTCGACTTTGGAAGATATCAACGGCGGGTGGAACAACATGGCTGGCATGCCAGGTGGCACATTTGCGGTTCAAGTCTCGGCCGATGTTTCCGGCAATTCCACAGCAGCCCCGTGCTCTGTTCGCTGGACGTCTCCGATGACGGTTAAAGCCAACCCAGTGCTGAGCACGAAGACGGGATTGTTGTACTTTTACACTCAGGATGAAAAGCTTGCTGACGAGGGTATGTATGTGTGGTATGTCGTAGCTTTGGACTGGCGATCTGGCGAGGAAGTCTGGAGAGCACGTATGGGCTCTGGTGGAGCGTACAATGACAACTGGCTTCTTGGTGGGTTGGGGCCTGACGGCACTTATTATCAGGCGATGCTTGGTGGGCTCGCCGCGATGAAAGATGGTTCCAACTAACACTTCTCCTACGGTCCGGGATTGTTAGAGGACAGCAGCGAAGTCAAAGTTTCCGGCACTGCTATTGGCTTCCCAAATACTTGGATAGTACTTTCACTTCTCCTGTAATTCGAAACTTCTTGCGCCCAACTATCATGGTGATGCTAGTGTGTGCAGCATATACTGTGTATTGGTGAATGGTATTATATACTGCGTATGATAGAAGGCTCTTTCTTAACCAAGCGCTCTTTCTCATTTCCAAGCGACACATCCCCTCATGATCTCTCATGTTGGCCTATGAGTTGTCTCAGAGTTCAGTTTCTTAATCGCAGTCGTCGCACAGCGCCAGGCACTGCGACATGCAACCAGCACGCTGCAAGTTGGTCTTGCGGTCAGGCGCGTTGTACGCTGTAGGGCGTGGTGTTAGAATGATTTCATTGATCGCAGAAACTCGTTTCTTTTTGGTGTTCAACTCACTATCGTAGCATTCAGAAGTGCACGACAAGCAAGAGCCTTGGAAGGGAGCTCCGGGGCTGCATGCAGCCATGACTGAAGGCATCACAGCCGCAGCAATGACGATGAGGGCCTTGGAGAACTGCATGATGGCGGTGGTATAGTTGATGTGCTGATTTTTGAGGCGTTAAGTTGAGAGTGAATTGGTTGATGTGACTGAGAACCAATGTAAGACTGAAGCTGATGAGAACATAGAAGTTCAAGACCGTGGAAAACAATCTGCTCATATATATACGCATTTCTCGAAATCAATTATCATGATGCTTCTGCTTGAGCGGCCGATGCCTGCTTGTCGGGCGGCCGATGCCTGCTACGACTCGGTTCTTGGCGCGTGGTCTAACATCGTGTAGCCTGACTTGGAGGATCACGAAAGTCCCCAAGGATATCAAATAAAAGCTCAAGTTCCCAGACAGTGGATATCGTGAAGGATTAGGTCGTCCTGTTTCGTTAGCGATCCGCTGTCTAGCTCTATTGGGGTCTTGGCAAAGGCTGAGGACTGATCATCAGGCAAGATAAGATATTACGCGGTTGAGCTGAGTCTCGTGCCGGATATCGGCGGATGGAAGACACTGCTCTCAGCGGGCTGTAATGCGAATGCACGAATGAGAACCAAAGTTCATTTCAGGCGTCTAAACTGAGAGAGCATTTCGCTTGATATTTTAGCTCCATGCCGATCTTCCGCGCCTCGCCAGGCAGCCAATTGGTCCACAGTCCCCCGATGTAGGCGACGGACGGCTCACCGGGCCATCCCGCAGGATGCAGGCTCCATGTAGCCTTAAATGTGGCTGTGATGATCCTTCTGAGGCAAATTGATCTTATCAGATCGAATGTCTTCAGCTGATGAGTCTTTCGTACGCAGCCAGTCATAAGCTTCAACCTTGATCACCGCTCTCACTAGCGTGGTTAGGCAACCAGCAGCAGCGATGTTGACGTGGAAGAAGAGGCTGAGCGAGTGCAATGTGTAGAGCTGCAGTTGGGTTGAGTTATCCCTTCGCAGACATGCATCTAGGAGTCCGCTTAGAGGCTGTATGTGGCATAGACAATTATCGTAAAGAACAAAATGATCATGCGTTCCGTTTTCCTCAACTCATGAGCCGCTGATACCAAGTGCACCCTCTGTGTTGCATGAGAGAGCTACTTGACACACCTAAAATAGTGCGATAGTGCGATAGTGCAGTGGCACCACGTGGGGTGATCTACCTACGAGCAAGGAAATTTCCTATACGGAAAACATTGTCAAAATTGGCAAATATTATCAACCGATGGCCAACCCAAAAATAAATGCCCAATGCGTCGCGTGTTAACGCATAGACTGAAACGTCGGGACCATGCGAAGAAGTAGTATAAAATATTAAGTTGGCAGAAGGCCGGCCTGGATGACCAACGCGATCGGCCAAACTGAATTTTTGCCGATGCTACGTTCAAGGCCACCTTCATGATTCAACGTCCCATTCTCTTGGTCTTGTGACCTGCGTCCCTCCACAACAAGCGTTTCAATATTGCTAACATAGAGGAATATTAAGATTACGTGCTAGACGTAAGGTATGTACAGTATGGAAATATGTACAGAGAAATAGGGCTGATCCGAATTACCACCACCAGCCTTGCTTCTTCTTGACCCATCCGTGAACGACAGATGCAATGTCGAGGTTGTTCATCTCAAGGTGGCCAAAGTGGCCGTTGCCCTTGATACCAATGTCACCCAACTTGATCCACTCGGGGTTCCCTCCGACTTGCTTCAGATAGTCGATGATACAGTGATCGTAGGTGATGTGCACACTGGCCTCTCCCGTCAATGCCACATAAGGCACGCTGGAGATCTTGGGAAGCTGGCGAGCCGGTTCCTTCTGGCGATAGCAGTTGCGAAGCGCCAACGTCTCGTTGCCCACAGACTCGATCTCATCTGCGAGCTCGGCCGAGTCCGTGACGGCCGGCTCGTAGTCGACTTGAGTGTTGGTGAGACCCCACGGATTGGCAGAGCGGCCTCCAAGCCCATATCCGTAGGCCCAGAAGGGAATTGTCGATGGCTCGAGGTTGATGCTGCCGGCGAGATATTGAGGGCAGTCATTGGAGATGACGAGAGCGAGCTTGGAACCCAGGGAATGTGACACCAGGTACGACTTGGCGCCGATGAGAGACAGCAGCTCGCAGCCAGCGGTGCGGATGGCCAGCTCCTGAGAAACATAACTACTTGTGTATGGGATGAAGCTTTGCTGGAATTGGTCGAAAGTAGGGTCGCCCCTCAAGCCGGTGCCAGGCCACTGAGTATGCAGTTGGGATTGAGGATAGGTGTTGTATTCCTTGACACCTGTGAAACCCATCTCGACGTACTCCACCGACATGCCCACATTCATGGTGAAGTTCGCCGGGTTGTTGGCGGTGGACCGTCCGATGCTGTTCGCGTCGATCAGATAAATCTGATATCCCTTCTGCAGGAAGTAAGTCGCCCACCCCGGGCGGTTGTCAGGGGTGTTGAGCCATGTGGTGGCGGAGATGCCACCGCCGTGGAGGAAGACAAGAGGGGTTGACCGAACTTTAATGATGGGCGTAAGCTTCTCGACATAAATTTGGCCTATGACGAAGAAAAGGTTAGAAAAACGTGGATGGTGCTTCCTATCCCAAAGGCTGCATGGTCCTACCAATTGTGATGTTGCCTGTCGGGTCCGGTGCGCTTTGGCCTCCCACGTAGAAGAACTCTCGATGATGCAGACTTTCCTGAGGGCTGCACTTTGAGCTGACAGCGTTCACGCCGGTGCAGTCGGCACCTGCAGCGGCGCCAGCGGCAGCCAATGCGACCGCGGAGAGTGCCGAAAGTCGGACCATGGCTCCTGATTGTCGTGGGCGAGCGTCGAGTTTGAAGAAGAGTTGACACGCGCCAAAGGGGGCCAGAAGTCGCACTAAGAGCGCGCACAGAATGTCCAGCGCGGAGACACGACCGGCGGCAAACACATCAACAGGTTTTCCCCCTCTTTCTTTTTTTCTTGTTTCTGGGGCTCTTACGAACGAGAACGACTGTTAATATACGCTAAACGCTGGAACTTGTTCGTTTCTGTGTTGGTCCGAATCGAGGCAGACCGATCCCCCCAAATTGCGGTCCCCAGGCCAAGAACCTCGTGCAGGGCAATTTCGGGGAACGAGACGGCACCGGGGGAACGCCGGTCGGAGGTGTTACCCAACCGAACATCGCCAAGAGCAAAACCCCTGCCTGCCTCCCTCGCAAGGCGGAGTGACAAGCCGGGAAGAACCATGAGAACCTCTTTTCACAGTTCCCCAGTGCATGTTGGGTCTTCTCCGATCTTTGACGCCATCAGACTGTTATTGGCTGTGCCTCCCACACGCAGAAGCGAGGGGCCGAGGCCTGCGGTTCTCTGCGATGTTTGCGAGCGCCCACTGGCATCCATGACTCGCCATCGACTCATTCTCACCACACCTGCCCGCACCAGAGCCAACCATGTCCTTGTAGCTTAATCTGCACGGCATGGCAGCTGAATGGTTATCGCGGGCTTTTCCAAGAATGCCCAAACATCGGCTCTTCCCCCATGCTGATCCCGCTGTTGCGAAATTCTTGTCGATACGACCCTCCCACGATCCCGGGACCTCGCACCCGGTAAGCGATGCTGAAGATCAAAGAAGGCCGGGTTTCCCACGATGTGAAACCATGCTAGCCCGCGCGTCTGGCCTTGATACATTGAAAATAATTTGGAGCGGTTCAGCCCATCTCGAAAGAAAGCTGCATAAAGCGGACCAGCCGCCCGCTCCCGTCGCGGGTCTCCTCTTTGCATGTTGAGCTCGGTTAGTTGGACGACTTGTTTCTCGCCATGTCGAACAGCAGCACGGCCTCCGCGAAGATCGGGAAGCCGCCCAACAACACCAGGGATTACAATGTCATTAGGGGGATCTACCGGCAATATGGAGTCACGACGCTCGACCCTGCTTTGGGTTACATCTTCGCCGCCCAGGAGCCAGCGAACGCCGTTCACGAATCGAAACAGGGCGCCATCATTGCCGGCATGGTGACAGTGATGCTTGCTATTGTGGTACCGACGACTGGAAGGTTGATTGTGAAATGGAGAGGAACGCAGACGAAATTTGGTTGGGATGACTGGGTGATTGTTGCAGCTTCGGTGAGTTGGAACCCTTCCAACCTGTCCGTGAAGTGCATGAAGAGGGACTCATGCTGATGACTTGCCAGATCCTCGCACTGGTCTACCCGATTCTTCAGATTCTCGTCGTCGTCGATGCTGGCGGTGGCCTTCACACCTGGGAAAACACCTATGACGACTACCAATTCTACTCATACTACCTCACCATCTGCAAGATCATATACTACCCGACGGTCGGCATCATCAAAATCTCGATCACACTCTTCATCCGCCGACTCGTCGACACAGCTTTCAAGACCTGGAGGATCCTAGCGGATATCTTCCTGGGCACTTTGGTGGCATTTGTCGTCGCTTCCATATTCTGGAACATTTTCCTCTGCAACCCTCCTCGAGCCGTGTGGGACAGAGAGTACGCAGGATCTCTCGCAACAGCAGCCACTTGTGGGAACCAGTTCCTGGCAGCCAAAGTCCTCAGCATTATTCACGTAGTGCAGAGTGTTCTTCTTCTTGCCACGCCAATCATTATCCTCTGGCGTGTCCGCATTGACACGAGTAAGAAGGTCAGGCTCTTCATCATTTGGGCGGCGGGTGGCCTCACTGTTGCGGGAGGCCTACTCCAGCAGACCCAGCCCTTTACATCCACCGACATCTTCTGGGATTACACAATTATCTTGCGATGGACCGTGCTTGATATCTCAATGGGCATTGTCACTGCATCGTTGCCGGTACTGGACGCGGCGATCATGGGATCATGGCACGCAGCAAAGTCCACGCTTGGTCTTTCCAACGCAGACAGACAGGGCACCAGCAAGAACACCTCAAATCCGGAGCACACGAATCACTCGAGGCGTAAGACGTTTGCCAGTTCATCTGAGAACATTATTGGGAAGGAGGACGGGGTCGAGCTGGGGGTAGTCCAGCACAACAGACCCGACGAGCCCAGGGAAAGCTCGGATGCAGATACTACAGCCCCCGGAAGAAAGCACGGGGTGAATAACATGGTATGATGAAATGAAGATAATTGTAACGTATCAGCGTAATAAATAAAGCATGAAGCAGTAGATGTTCTGCTATCAACACTCAAAATCTCAAAACTTTCTTCTCTCGGTCGACGACTTGTGGCAAAACTTGGTCGAAGTAGCACAAATTAAGCGCCATTCAGTGGAGTGTCGACGATCTTTTGGCATGTCTACCCCTTCGTGATGGTCAACAAGGACACCACGTTGGCCCGAGGGCTGACGACCAAGTTCTCGGAATATCCCTGTTATCCGAGCAGATTGACGATCCCCGCGTCCGTGCATTGTCTGTCTGAAGCCCGTGATGTGGGTGCTTGTCCCACCGGATGGCACTCTGTTGACCCATATCCAATTTGGAGTCCTGACTCAAGTCATAGCTTTCGACGGCGAAGAAAGAACTGCCGGCCGGTAAAACATCGCTTGCTCGCCTTGTTTGCCGTGGAGATAAGGGGTTTTCCAGATATTGGAAGGGTTATCGGCGACCCGATGAAAAATTCATCAGTATTAAAAGGTTAATGCTCGTTGGCGGAACAGCCGTCATGGGCTGGGATCATCCCGATACAAAGGCTAAGAATACTGCTCTGTAGTTGCTTAGATAACCTCTCGGATTCCGCAGCACTCCACTCATGACGTCGCTGGAAATATCACAGTCGGTTCGCAATCGGCTTTCCGTTGTGTGAGTTGTTGATGGCTGTTCTACGTCGCTGAGGTAATCATTGTGAGATGGGCCTCAGACTGTAGGTAGATTTTATGTTTGACCGTAGCATCGGCATTTGTAGCTGTGATACCCACCTTATTTAGTCGACCACTAAGCTTATTCACTCCGGCATTCTCCTGAACTGAATTTCGGGTCGCACACCGATTGAGTATGACTTTGTGAGACTAGAGTCACACGATGGGAAGTCTTTGGGGCTAATGAGTTTGTGCCTCTCAAAACAGGACTACTAGCAAAGCAACGAACATAGCTGGACAAATCCTCGCATACTAATCAGTCACATTCGATCGCAAATTCAAAAGCCCCTCGATCATTAATTCAACCTATGTCAAGTTGGCCCGCCGAAAGATGGTGTGAAATAGTCTGTGGCAGCACCTGCCTATAGGTGCCCTAGGTGGCCTGTGCGGCCTAGGGCCCCCTAGAGCCTTCTTCTAGCCTCCTAGCTAAGCAGCCTACTTAGCTAGTTCTAATTATATATATTACTCTTATTACTACTTATGTATACTTATACCTCTATATGTTATAAGCTTAATACTTAGATTATTAGTATCTATAACCTTAAATTGAACGTTTTTCTACCCTCATAATATTCTTCTTACTTTTATAGTTAACGTGGTTTACTAGTTAGCTGCATATATTAGTTAGCCGCATACTTTTTCTATAACGCGCTTTATTCTTAGCTACTTAAACCTTTAACGTATAATTTCTTAATAATAGTAATGCTAATTTATACCTAAGAAAATAAGATTATTTCTATTATTAAAGTAATCTAATTAATATATACTATAAGTTATAAGTTTAGTATATAAAACGTTATAAAGATTTATAGTATTCTTAAAAGTACTTTATATAATAGAATAAATAATTAACTACGTTATAACTATATCTAGCTTTAATAATATAAACTTAATCTAATTAAAGAGAAAATACTTCTCTAATATATTATTAAGTAGGATTCTAGAGGGTTTCTTTTATAACTTATTAGTATAGAAAATATAGTAAATCTTTTATTATAGATATAGAATAAGATACTTATTAAGAAGTATTAAGCTAAGAAGTTTATTAACTTATAGCTAACTTTAAAAACTAAATTTAATTATCTATATAATTATTAAAAAGTATTTTAAGAGGATCTAGAAGTTATTTTAAAGTAGTTTGAATTATTAAGTAATATAATAATTAAATATAGTATTTAAGGGGGGGACTTATATAATTTTAATAAAACTAGTTTTATAATAGGTATAATTATTATATTAATAGTAGTAATATATACTAATTAATATAGTAAAGTAAAATCTATTTAGTTTAGTAATTATAAATAAGTTATAATTATTAAATATATTAATTTAAGTAGCTAGTATATCTCTATATTTATAATTATTAAAAGTATATATTACTTTATAAGTTAGACTATAGAATTAGGTTTTCTTAGTAACTAAGTTATTAAACTTATTACTAATAGATAAATAGATAATTAGATAGGTCTTAACTAGATGAAATACTTTAATAAGTATACTTAAGTTTATATAAAAAGTATCTATTAGATACTAATAATTAATAAGTATAAAAGCTATTTATTAGCTGATTTTAATAAATATTATAAGTAGAATAATATTATAACTATTAGTATACCTCTATATTTATTCTATTTACTCTAGTTCTTAAATATTATACTCTATTTACTTTTAAAGTATATATATAGGGATAAAATTAACTTATTTATTAAATCCTCTATAAATTATATTATAAAATCTAAGTTCTTTATTACTTTCTATAAAGTTTATAATAAGATCTTTATAAGTAAAAATATTAAATCTACTTTCTATAGAGCTAGTATTTTACTATAGGACTTAAACTATATAATTAAGAAGTTTAATATATATATAAAAATATTAATACTTCTTATAACTAACTTCTTAATACTACTAGCTAAGTAATTATAAATACCTTCTAACTACTATAAAGTACTTTTATAGTCTAACTTTATTAAAAGTTAGATCTTAGCTTATTAGGGAAGCTCTCTAATACTAATAATTAAAGTAGTTAACTAGCTAGTAAAAAGTGCATAAGTAATAGTATACTTAATTATAATTTTAATAGATTAAGTATATATACTTTAAGATACTAATATATATTAATATATAACATCTTATATAATAATAATAATATTTATAAGAATACTTACTTACTTAAATATTCTATATAAAATAAACTAATAGACTTTAAAGTATAAAA